>CM061752.1:247974833-248251581 GCA_030979885.1 Lolium multiflorum
AACGCAGGATACACACGGAACAGACTAGCGTCTGTGACAAAGTATCATCATGTCCACAAGAGAAATGTTTCACACGCTGGGCATATAAACGACTACACGGAACGAGGCATACAGGTTGAGGAAATTGAGCGGTGGAGATAAAAGCTGGCTAGAAAAAGAATCCACAAGGTGAACGCCAAATCCCTCACACTTGCAAAAACCGCTTCATCTGTATGACTCGAGGCGCTTCGGCTTGCTCTGGACAACCGCCTCAATCTTCTCGAGGACCTCTGGGGTCAGCAGGGGGATGACTTCGAGAGCCTTCATGTTCTCGACAATCTGTTAATCATGGGGTTTCCATGTGATGGGTCAGTATTCCTAGTAGCAGGAAAAATGGTATGATAAGAATTTATCTTATGCAAAAAAGAGGCGAATGTAATGTACCTGGCTTTCTTTAGTGGCTCCAGTAATGACAGAGGACACATTGGGGTTCGATGCACACCATGCGATACTAAGTTGGGCCAACGAAACGCCAAGCTCAGTAGCAATAGGTTTCAGCCCGTTCACTTTTCTAAGTGTGTCGTCAACGAGGGACCTGTTAGCCAGGTTCTGGGGAGAGAAACAAAGCACTCACCTCAGGATCATTTTCAGACTAATATACATCAGGTAGAAAAGTGCCTAAGAATGGGTAGACTATTACAGACATTCAGATTAAATGGCATGGAAGAACGCCATAAACAGAATAAGCATCGCTAATTTCTTAGGGACCGTCTAAAGCAGGTGGCATTAATATTTTAAATCCATTTAAGAGGAAAAGCAGCATTACACGTGTGCAATACAGTGAGAAAGTTTCCATAATTACCTTGTAATTATCTAGGGAAAACCGACTTTCAGCAGGAATATTCCCTTTGCTATACTTCCCAGTGAGAACTCCTGAAGCTAGAGGGCTCCACGTAGTCAATCCGATGCCATAAGTATTGTAAAGAGGTACGAACTCAGACTCAACCTGCAAAAATACAGAACATTTCTTAGTTTTTGTGACACAATGATGTGAATACCTGCCGATGCAATGAAGTGTTTTGAGAAATATTCCAAAAATATAGTCCACAAAACACCGGTAATAAAAGCGGAGCTGATACTTGTTCAGTTGAATGTCAAAGGTAGCCAGCACAAACAAGAAACGAACTCCAGATAGACACGAATAAAACATAATGTACGGATCTAAATATGTGCTTTGGCAGTTCCATAGCAGAGTGTTTCATATGACTAATATTCCAATTGGTAACTAAGCATCCAGCAAATAAGATCTGACCATTTCATAGACTGTAAAGTAGTACTCAATACTGCATGGTACATCATAATAACTAGTCCCCAGAAAGTTTCGAAATGATGTTCACTTTACCGAACATGCAATTTGGGCAATGAAGAAGGATACCTATTACAAGTCGAAATAACAGCAAATGTTTCTTTTAGACAGGTACATGCTAGCCTACAAAAGGTTAGCATCAAACCAATTGTAGACACCTAGTATAATACATCATAGAAAGCTATATTCCTTGTACTACTTGATTTCCGGCTCCAATTTCCAGGTTGCAAAAATGACTTATTTTTCCAAGAACACCAAGTTGCAAAATTAGTTCAAGACCCAGTTTTGAAAACTGCAAATGGCCCGCACTGCTGCAACTTTTTTTTTTGTTATCAGAAGGTTCCTTTACGGAAGCACTCGGGCTGGGCTTGCTTTCTTGCCAAAACATATAACATGCTCATGGAATCTAGTTTGTCCAAAGTTAACCACAAAATATCTTAGGAGGAGTTGCACTTTTGAAATGCTATGGCAGCACACCTGAACATGACTGCCAAAGTGTTACAAGTCGAAACAACACAAAATGCTTCTTTTAGAAGCTACATGCTAGACTACAAGAGGTTAGCGCCAAACCAATTATAGACAGCTATAATACATCATAGAAAGTACCCAAGTCTACTTTAACTCTTCAAGTGATCTGAACCTAGGTTGAAATGACTCTTGTTGGAATTTAAATACAAGCCCTTAACTAGCTTATGAGATATTAAAAAAGCAACTTAGCTGACAGCTTATTAAGTCAATCAGGAAAAGCAGGCATCAGTCTATTGAATACACAGATCAACAATGACAAGGACAGGAGGTGCCTTTTTTTCTGTTTGGTCAAGACCACTATCAAAGTGTCTATTTGATTAAGATTAAATACCAAACAATGATCCCAATTACAATCATGTCAGCATCTTCCGTCTGGCCTAAGCTGTCTCTACTCACACCTAACCTTTCTCTATCAGCTGCTGTCTACCTGGAACACTTGATGATGCAAAAGTATAATAAACAATGCACAGCTAGCACCACTCGAGTGCCATCTAGGCCACATCAGGAAAAGGTGATTGCAACTCTCCTATGTTCCAGTGGCAAAAGGGAAGCAGTCCCCATCACTGGTGCTCTCTCGAGTGACAGATGCGCAATCGAGGTCGCCTTTTGAAACGAAACCAATTCTCATGTAGTACTACTCCTTTAGTCCATTTAGTGTATAGGTAGGTTGCTGCTAATGGGGAATGGTAGTACTTGGGTGAGTACATGATCCAAGAGTAAATTCCTCTCCTACCATCAACCAATTGTACTTGTACGTTGCTAATTAACGGGGCAGGGTACTTTGGTGTAGTACTAGCGTTCAAATTCGGTCTATTATGAGCTACAGCAGCAAGAGCTGTAGGAGTACATTAGATCAGATTATCCCCTGCAAATTTCAACCTCGGATGCACATTCTGGGGCTTGAAAACACAGGAGAGGACTGGCACTGGTGAGTCAACGATCCATTTGCTAATACAGCAATTAGAGATGAAATTAGGATCTGGGCAAGTGCGTAGAATTTGGTGGTGGAGGTACCTTGTGTCGGGAGAAGAGGTTGTACTCGGGCTGCTCGACGATAGGCCCAACAAGATCAAGCCTGTTCGCAACGCCCCACGCCTCCGTAATCTGCTGCGCGGACCACTCCGACGTGCCCCAGTAGAACGCCCAGCCCTGATCAATCACCCAGTTCATCGCCCTGACCGTCTCCTCAACCGGCGTGGTGGCATCCGGCCGATGACAGTACACCACGTCCACGTAGTCCATGTCGAGCCGCCTGAGGGAGGCCTTGAGGCCCTCGACGAGGTGCTTGCGGGAGAGGCCCTTGTCGTTGGGCCCCTGGCCGCCCCAGAAGAGCTTGGTGGAGACGACGACGTCGGCGCGGCGCCAGCCCAGGTCGCGCATGGCCTGCCCCATGATCTCCTCGGCGCGCCCGTTCGCGTAGACTTCGGCGTTGTCGAAGAAGTTGACCCCCGCGTCGCGCGCCGCCTGCAGGAGGGCCTTGGCCTCTTTGACGTCGAGCTGGTTGCCGAAGGTCACCCACGCGCCGTAGGAGAGCTGGCTCACGCGCAGGCCTGATCGGCCCAGGTTGTTGTACTGCATCGTGGTGGGAGGGGGGGGGCGGTGAGGGGCGGTTGTTTAGATCTGTGTGCGGCGTGAGTGTGGACTGTGGGGAGGAAGACGATGGAGAGGGAAGTGGAAGTGGATGTGGCTATTTCTAACTCGGCTTGTAGGTGGCGGGTCGGGCGGCGGACAGGTGGACCGGGCTGTAGTGGGACCCGCGGGTCAGTGGGACGGAGGGGGATGAACAGTCGGTGGTGTTCTGGCGGACGGTACGTGGGGACAAGGATGGTGGGGCCGCGGCCGGCGGTTTCACCGGCGGGAATCGATACCTGACGTGTGGGCCGCGAGAAGAGCGGCATCTGGTAGGCGTGCGTGTCCTGGCGTTTTTTTAGAGAGCAGAGCTCGGAAGGGAGCGGCAGAGGAAGGGAAGGCGAAAGCGCGCTCTCTTCGGATCTCTTCTGTTCTGGCAGGTGCTCTGATCTACAGTACGCACCGGAATGAGTCAAATACATGTAGTAGGTCACCCGATCTATACGTGTATTTCGTTTATTTAGAGAAGTGGTAATTACGGATTTACGGTCATCGATGATTTGGGTACCTGGAAATTTGGGTTCGGATAATCCGAGTCACAAGGCTTCGAAGAAAGAACTACATCGATTGCCGTCGAGGTTGGTGTTGGGATACCTTGCTGTCGCCCGTCGATGCTTGAGTCTCTAGGGTCGTCGCAAGGCTACGAGCGTTGAGGCTTGAGGTCACCCTAAGTCCGTGACCGGCGAGACTCGAAGGTGGTTCAAGCATATGCCGAGCTGGTGGCCATTCTGGGGCGGCTCGGGTGTGGATGAAGGACAACAACGCGGGAGGGGAGGAGATGGCTGCATGACTGAAGAGAGACGAAAGGTCGGAGCGTGGCGCTGCTCTCTGGTGGCGCTCGGGACTCGCGGGACGAGTCATCCAACGTGGTGGCGACGAGGGGAGGGGGAGTGTGCGTTCTTGGCACTCGAGCATCTTCTTTTAGTTGGGCTTAGGCTAAAAGTGAAATATCGTTGGTTGAGTTGCTTTAGTACATTGGTTATTTGGGTAGATAGGGCAATTTGAGTACTACACCTTGGCACCCGATTCTCCTAATTTCAATAATTAAACACCCGAACTTTCAAGTTCAGGTTATATGGGTTGTTTGGGTTGAGGGTTCTATGCTGGCCATGAGCTCGGATCGGCATAGGAAAAGAAGGTGAGAGCGCCCCCAGATCTCTCCCGTTCCTGCATGTGCTCGATCTACGCGCCAAAAATGTTGCACATCTCGAGAGATTGCACATCCCTCGGCGTCGAGTGCCTTTCCGGTGTATCAGGTGGACGCGTGGGCCAGACACCTACCGGGCGGCCCTTGAGCTTTCTTTGTTCCTATGTTTAGGTGTGAGAACATTACTATTACTACTGATTGGTGATTTTTTTTTTGTGAAACACGGTACACGTATATGCACTCACCTCCTATGAAATCACGGACGCACATCCTATCCTTACGAGCGTCTTTGAAGACTAAATCGAGAAACTGATCTGGTTAGTCTTGAGCATCGACGAAAACATTGTCTTCATTAATAAATACTATTCTGACCTTTTTATGAAACACCAAAACTGACAAACCTGAAGTTTTATCCTGTTGAGCTGGGAGTCACTGCCGTGCTAGTTTTGCTAGTTGGTTGTCCGATCGGCGATCTTGTTCGGGAAAAGAAAAAGGGATGAGTGAAGAATGGGGTGCAGGACGAGACAGAAAATCTTGGAGCAACCTCTGCCAAAATATGCAACGTGGGTGGGGCGGTGACGCACCGCCGTGCGAAGCCAGAAAAGGATCCAAAGATTCGAGGAGCACCTGCGCCACGTGCGCTCTGAGTTCCTTTGTGCGCGTACGGCCAGGGCCGGATCCGATCGAGCCACACAAACTGCTCGCACTTCCGCTTCCAAGAGCAATACAGTTTTTTTTAAGGCTTCCAAAAGCCATAATCGTCATGCTGGTTTTCGCCGTGAGAAAGTGTTCGTCCCCTTACTTCTACTTTCAAGTCAACCCACTAAGACCTTGTTTCTTACTAGATTTTTTATGAGAATAATGGAGATAATCCCGGTCAAATTGTAAATCCCCACTTAATCTTAAATTTTTTTGATACTAGAGTATTAAACGAGTTTAATTCATGCTTATCTTCATTTTCCCCAAAATTTAGTTCATTTTTCTCAATCCCGATACTATACCTCTACCTAGTGAATTACGGATGGAGTTTTGTGGGAATTGATGAAAATCACCAAATACTTTAAAGTATTATTCGTACTAATCTCACAAAAACTCGAGTACCAACCAAGGTCTAAGCAGATGAATTTCTGCTAGTTTTTTTTTAGAGGGTAAAGTTCTCCACGCAGAAAATGTGCGATTACAAAAAGCAAAAATTACAACGCAATCCTTTTCTTTTAAAGCTAGTGCCCCACAAAACTTTATATAAACACAATCGTGTCTAGGATCATTGCCCACAAAACCCCGCATGGGTTCCCTTGCACACCGCCCCGCCTAGCTCGTGCGCCGGTCTGACCCGTTCCACCCCGCTTGTCCCCTGGTCCACGTGAGCCAGGCTATTGCCCATGTTCATAGAGGCTCCCTCGCCCCGGCGCCATCGACTCCGCTCCGATCCGCCGCGCACACTCCCCCGACGTGACCTGTCGGGCCACCCTTCTCCACGACCAGGTTGAGGTTGAGGCAGGCTCGCTCCGCCCGGGGGGCTCCCGATTTGGACCTGCGGTGGCCGATTCCGGCGAGCACCTTTCGATTTCGGCATTTTGCGGTAGATTGTTATCCATCCCTGAGTGGATTAAGTTGAGATTCACCGGAATTTAGCCAGACTCCAGCGTATCTATCGGCGGAAGGTGTTGGTGGGAGGTGAAATATCCCCAACCACCAGCGTTAACAGGAACCATCAGTTTGGCTTTCAAATCGCCTCAAACTTTATATACTAGAAGGATACCCCGCGCGTTGCAGCGTGAATTTCTCCAATAACTCTATTTTGTATAAAACAAAAAGATATGAGTTGATTGAAATAAAATGTTATATGTACGAACATACATGATTTAATTGGCTTAGGCTAACTTAGAAAACTAACTTAGAATAGTTATTTAGATGGGGCTAAAAATTGATGATGTGGGTAATTGGATGACTGAAAAATTGATGATGTCGCTTACATGTAGATCAGTGGCGGAGCTTCCTTGAAACAAAACCGTGCCATGGCCCGCCCTACCTATCAAAATTTCCCCTTCTAGCAGCAATTGATCAGTAGTCAAACAAAATTATTTCTGCCTAAATCCGTGCTCTGTCTTGTTTTCTCCCCAAAAGAATTTCATGGCCCGCCTTAATTTTTCTGTCAAGCTCCGCTACTGATGTAGATTATTAATGAATGATAGTGGATGATGATATGGACAATTGGATGGCTAATAAAATAAATGATGTATAGTTTGCATGTTGAGATAGACAAATTAAATGATCCTCCGGGGGTTTTGCTTTATAAAAGATATAGATAAGGATCATGGGCATATGTTCAGGGTGCCCTTTAAAAAAATTTAGAGATTGGACGAATTTAAGAGGGTCTGTTTTCTCAACTAAAATAAAACTCTAAAAATCAGTGACTTTAGAAGGGGTCTTCTTCTAGAGATGATATGATATGAGGACTGGAGGAGAACAGTCACGCCTGCAGGGCATGTGACGCCGGTACCATGCTCGTGCTGCCGACCCTCGCCGCCCGGCCTCTCCGGCCACCTCCGCGTCTCGCTCCCCCTCCGCTCGCCTCCTCCTGGAACTGCCGAACGAAGAGGACGCTCTTGCAGCCGGGCCCCTTCGCCGCCGGCTCCGACACCACCCGCGGCCGCGGAGGCCCGCTCCCGGAACCGGAGCAGCGCGACCAGCACCTCCTCGCCGCCCTCCACGCCGCTCGCCTCAGGGACGAGGAGTCACGCCGTCCAGGTTAGCCATATGCATCGCGTGTTCTGGCTTTTTTGGGTCAACGAGTGTGTCGGCGTGGTACTACTGCGTTGCGCACGCCGTGGTCACGGATTGGAGGGTTGCTTGTGCCCCTATGTCCAGCTGGAATTTGCTTAGGATTGCAACTGGTTTCATTTTCGGCAAGACCAAATCCCACGAATAGTCTGTTTCAGTGTCCAATTTATCGTTTTTTTTTTTTGGAGTAGATCTTTTTTGTTTGTGTCTGATCTTACATCTCAGCATTCATACTAATGCATCAATCCTGATGATCCAGAGCTCTTCTAAATTTCCACATTGACTTTAGTTAGCACGCATCTTTTCACCAAATCACGAGTCTGCCTTAGTGTGTAGGTTCTAGTATTGACATCTGAAGCTTGAAAGAGCTGCCTGCCTGCCAAGCTATATATCCTCAGCTACAAAGTACAGTCCATTTAGCATGTCAATATCTCATCTTCTCTTGACCACTAGATCATTTCATTTTAGGAAAGTAAAAAAGAATCATGAATGTGTATGATCTTATGTTATTAGTGTTCATGATGATGTACTGCAATGTTTTATTTTGTGCCCTCACATGATTACTTTGGTTTTACCTGTTGTAGTTGCATCTTGCATGACAATTTGTTTTCCAAATTAGCAACAATGTCCCAGTCCCAGACAAGGTAAAGCATGATAGAATTGTTTGAATCTTGTTTTCCAAAGCTTAGATAATGATATCCAGAGAGTATTACTCTAGAATTTATTTTTAGTGACTAATAATATGACTATCTGCTAATTCTAATGTTTCATAGTAATTCTGTGGTTGCAGATCCCCTTTTTATCGATCCATATGCTGCTGTGCTTCTTTCGCTTGATGTGGCACATCAAGCTTCGGAACCTCTCGCCTTGCATTTAACGCCATGTGCAGACCATTATCGACTAACTACTAGATATGTTGATGATAAATTGCAAAATTTGATAACCAGTTCAGATAATTTTAGACAGGTACTGAAATTTAACTAACATTTATGCTAGTTGTTTTCCACTCTACCTGAGGAGCAAGGCTTATTCCTTATAGATTGTTTTGTTGACAGATGGAATGGACACTCGTCCATATAGGCTGAGTTGGCCAAAGTTGTCTGTCGTGTACGATGTATCACCTGGAAGAGTCTTCAGTGCAGCAGCCCAGCAACTCAGAGGTGTGACTTGTAGTATCCTACGCTGTCCTGTTTTCGCCCTTCTGAGGAATGTCTTTGTTATCAAAGATGAACTTTTAATATTTCACTTGTCTGCTGAGTGCTAATTGTTCACATGTCTGAAACAGTAAGATGTATCTTATTCGAGGCTAACAGAAACATGTTCATCAAAGCAGTATTTTCATTACAGTGTTAGCGAATCTGTTTCTACTTCTCTACTTTTTGTAACTGTGGAGGACGAAAATAATAATGCTATATGTTATTTCCAAATTTAGATTTATTTCTGAGAGGCTGAGAAATGATGACCACTACTAGCTCCTGTAATTTTATTTACTTCTTGGATGATGACAGGGGCAGGAGCAAAAATACCCAGGAATTGTGTTTTGCTTCATACTCCTTTAGAGTCTCCTAATTTACAGGAGGGCTTGTGCAAAAATGGCTTCAACGGAAATAGGCCGAGCTTGTGGGTACTGCAGGTAATTAGCCTTACCATTCAGTTCAACCAAATCTCTGCTAATCTTTTTGTGCATTGTTCTTGCTAGTTTATTCTAGTTGGTTCAACGGTGCTTACATATGAGCTATAGATTCAGCGGTGCATATTTTATGGATGCGGCACAATTATAGTGCGTTAGAATAGTTTGTGGTATTTGAAGTTCAATAGCTGACATCACCTTTAAAGGACTAATTGCTGTATCTTGATCCATGGATTATGTGTTCTCTTTTATTTGCATTCACAATAACCAGCATATTTATCGTAAGACATAGTTGCACGATTACCACTTGCTGCCAGCGGCGGAGCTAGAGTATCTGAAACCCCCCTAGCTATGGTGCCTCAACACATAAAAGATAATTTTAGGGGGTGCATATATGGTGAAAAAATGTAACTTTACAAAGATTTTTTTTTCTAACCGGGGTCATGAGCACCCCCCTAGCTTAAGGTGGATCCGCCACTGCTTGCTGCATGCTTCAGTTACCATCCATTGCATACCAGGTGTGTGCCAGGGTATGGAAAAGTAGTGGTCTTTGAGTAATGGCTCGTTCCTGCATGTTCTTGCGGGTGCAGCGTACTACGTGAAATTCTGCAATTGTCTTAGTTCCTCTGTTGTTTTAACTCGAATGTATATGTGTATAGTAGTAGTAATATAGTGAGGATGAATATTAAATTCTCAAGAATCAAAGATAAGACTAGACATAACAAACAAACTAGAATCCAGCAAAAACTGACCATTCGCTACACTGGATTACCTATTTTGTGCACTTCTCTAATACCTCCTCTCAGATCCGATTCAGTAACAAATCACTTCTTGATTTGTCCATAACTTTGAATCTGCAAAAAATGGGAATATAAAACGCAAGGCCTTGATTATTTTGTCTAGTTCAGCCGGTTTAATTAAAAAACTCGGAAACTTCATGCCTGGTCAAAGTTTGGGTCTGAGCTTCTGGTTCTCAGCTGGTTAATTTCTCAGTGATGTTTTGGAAAATCTGGTTTTGTTAAATTCTGTGTCTACTACCGTAGCCATCATACGCTATGCTTGGCCTACAACATGCTCACAGCTCTACACATGGGTACTAGCATCAACAAGCACACTCGTGGACAAACCCTGTCATAATGCAGTACTAGATGGGTCATGTTTTATGTTTGGTCTTAACATGGTGGGGGTGTTAATGATTTAAGGTCAAGGAGATGGTCATGTACCCTCGTGACATGACACTTACTCAAAGATGGTGCAGCCGAAATGCAAGGGCAGGACTTGAGAGGATGGGGTACACAAGATAATAATTTGCTTAATCGATAATCAAATAGGGTCGGTCATTTCATAGCCAACTTACATGCAAGGATGGAAAACACAGACAAGGTAAATATGTGTATGGAAAATAACGAACTTGGAAATATCCCTAACAGGTCTAAACATGCTATGTGTAAAGAATATATGGACTCGTATACCTGTTTTGTTGGGGCTGTGTGCGCTAGGGTCTGCTCCGCTCCCTATAGAAATCTTTTACATTTAATAAACCTTAACTGTCAGATCCATACCATGCTTCCAAGAAATACCTGTTCAGCCATTTCCCAACCAAAATGTGCAAGCAGCGAGCAATATACCTTGTTAAGTTTTCCTTCCCTGATGACTATATGTCTACTGTATCAGATAATTTGATCTGCATTGGCAAATTCTACATAAGCTTGAACGTGTTTGGCCTTTTGTTCAATATTAGAAAAGCTCTAGAAACTGCATTTCGTGTAACAAAATTGCCATGTCATTGCAGGGTTTACCTCTGTTCACTTCTTCAAGCTTGGAAAACCTTTTGCTCATTATAAGCAATTTAGCAATGAAGGGGAGTATCTTCGTAGGAGAGTTGACACATTTTCCAGATTGGACAGCATCAGCAGACATGGTTGATTTAAGTCCTTACTATAAAACAATGTCTATATACTTGTACATTTGTTCATCAAATAACAGTGTTGTTGTCCTACACTATGCAGGTCTCCGAGAAAGATAGGCTCGAGAACCTTTTCTTTACCCAGGGTTTCCAGGTCAGCTTTGTTCACTATGAAAATGTTGCAAAGGATCTTGGCTTAGGTCTAGCTCCTCCAAGGAAACAATGTGGCAGAGTCCTTTTGGTTGCTGAACAGCTGCGATTTTCAGATGCCCAGGTAATAAAACCAATGGGAGACACTAAACATCAATTTTGGCTTTGATAGTTTTGGGGATTGGCATGTTCTCAAATAGTTTAGAAGAAAGTCCATTTTTCGTTAGCACTCCTTATGTAAGTACTGCAAAGTTTTGATTTAAAAAGGTTTTTGATATATCATTCTAATAGTATAATTATCTCTAAAGCAAGATGTAACTTTAGTGGTAGTCTTATTTCAGTTGATACTTGATAGTCTATGACATACATTGGTAGTGGCAGCACCCACATGTTAATGGTGCAACCTAACGGACCCAGTTAGCTAGACCAAACTGCGCAAGGGCTTGAATAGACAAAATGAACTGAAAGAGAAGGATTGCACAATAGTCGAGTAATTGGGGACCTGATTGCTCACATTTACTTTTGTAGGCCATCCTTGCAAATTTGACCCCTGTTTTCTCTTGTATGGCTTAACAGATGGAGAGTTTCAGGACGCATTTTGAAAGAACAGAGGAGGATGCTGATGAAGAAGGATTCGAGGAACTTTAGTTCCGTACGTACACAGTGCATTTAAGATTTCGGAATGGTTTTGGATTGCTGATGAAGGACACGTTTTGTTTTCTTGAGTTAAAATTATGTCTGGTTCTAGTCTATGGCATAAAGGGTTTTATTACTTCTAAAACACGCAAACGCCGCTCTCTCAGTGAATACAGGTTTCTTTTTCTCGGTGTTGCATGCTAGCTTGTCGAGTCGTTGAATTATTTTACTCTGACCAAGTTGAAGAAAGAAGTGCCACAATACTCTGATGTTGGACACCGAGTATATTCCATTATTAATTGTCAGGTTATAGTCATTCAGATTATAACCACTTCATTTTTATCCACATGATAATTAGGCCTCCACTTCCCCATCACTCTCATGAATCAATAACGTACAATTGCGAACTTACACATCAATTTTGTTTTGCCTTAGCTTTAGCCAAATGTGAATCAGACAGAAACTTCACATCTGGTTTTGTTTTGCCTTAGCTTTAGCCAAATGTGAATCAGACAGAAACTTCACATCTGGTTTTGTTTGCCTCAGGACATCCTGAAGTGCTCGAACTTCCCGGGATGTTCTCATCCACTGGCAGTTCTATCATTGGCCCCGGTGGTCCTCATTGAAGGAGGGCGCTGATTCCGCTAAATCATCAGTTTCATCTTCATCTACTCCTCATTTCTTTATCCTCTTCATATCATCGATGTTTTGTGCTGTATTCATCAAATCATTATCGATAGTATTACCGGTTGAGTTCTCTACCAAGAAATGCTATGTAGCGGTTGAGTTCTCTACCAAGAAATGCTATGTAGCAACGCTGCCTCCTTGACCGACCTGAACCACCGGCGCAGTGTTGGTATCTATACCATCAGGCTGGTGCCAACCGGGGCGGTAGTGCGGGCGCTACCGCCTGAGGCGGGGAGTGAGCGGGGCGGTAGGCAGGCGAGATGGTAGCGCCGGGCGGTGGCGCGGGCGCCCGGCGTTAGGGCGCGGTACCGCCCGCCTATAGCCCGCGTTGGAGGCGAGAGTGGGGCGAGAGGGAGGCGATAGCGGTGCTAGTGGGGGCGATAGGGAGGCGGTAGGAAGACGGTAGGGAGGAGAGAGAAGTGAGAGCTGGGCCTATAGCCCGTGCACTGGCACCGTGGAGTGAGAGTGAGGTGAGAGTGGGGTGAGAGTGAGAGAAAAGCTGACGTGGTGAGGCTATAGTGGGGTGATGCATTGGCACCAGCCTCACTAGATATCAACCGCTTCCTCAGGCCAGATGGAAGGCAGCCAAGATCATCTAGGTCCTTGTGTCATAGGTTCATGTCTTCATCTTCATCAACTCTTGGTTCACCGCGAACCCTTCCTCTTCCTCTACCCTCACATCCACCTCTTTTGCTAACGTGGCTGCCTTCGGCCCTTGGTGGTAAAGTCTCAAAAGGCCATAGCATCTAGCCTTCCCACCCGCACCCTTGCACGACATGAACTCTATCACCACATGTCCAATAAGACCACAAAAATGACAGAAGTTTGGCGATTTCTCATATAAGACTAGACACTTTTTCTTCCCCTTTAGGACTAAAGGAACAAACTGAAAAAAGGTTTACTGATATCCAGAAAGACTTGTGATGCAGGTATTTTTCAGGATTAATCCTACCCTCATTCACAATAACCGTGAAAGTTGGATCCCCAAATTTCTTTTTCTACCTTTTCAGACAATTCCTTCTTCCTCATTAGGTCATCTGGCAATCCCTGGATACATGCCCACATTGGGATCTTATCAAGCTTATACTCCTGAACATGACAAGGACCACAATCAATTACCCTATTCCAAATTTCCAACGGCCAAGGCGCTGGAATTGGAGTAGGAAGAAGTTTGAATCGATCACCTTGAAGGTAACATCCTGCGCAGATGCCTAGGCATTACACATCTATTTGAATAGTGCCGTGTGACTAAAGGGTTTGGTTGTGTGGACTTTGAAAATCCCCAACCATCTGACCTCCTTGATCAGTCCATCAAGCTCCTCCGAGAAATCTAGATCCTCTTCCTCTTTTCCATGAAGGCTCAGGCCCTCAAATTTATCCTCAAAACTGAGATCAGCCATGGGGTTCTTCCCACCTCTCCCAGTATTCGGCGATGAACTCCCGTCGCCTCCTTTCCCGCCACTGGATCAGCCGTGCAACCTCGCTCTGGGGAGCGTAGGGAACAGTGGAGAGAGATGTCGGCCGAAGATCCTCACCCCGAGAGCGTAACCACATCAATCAAGGTGATTTTGGATTTTTGGTAACTCATGTGGCACAGGAAGACGAAATCCTAGAGAAACCCTAGGGGTCATTTGGTCTTCTTTTGTCTGGCGTGTTTGTGATTAAGATGGCAACCTTAATGCTGAGTGCTTGCATTGTCATGCTTAATTGTTTCATGGAAACACGGTAACACGCATGTCCGGTTTTCCTTGTGGGATGGCAAAGAACCTTTAACTGTGATATAGTATTACTTTTATACTCTACCTAGACCGTCACTGAGGATCTGCAGTGTAGCAAAGTACGCCTATGGTTCTAGTTCGAATGAATGGTCCATATCAGCGTGGAATCAGGCAACACACCAGCAGTAGAGTGCGCTCCCAACCACTAACATAACCACACACCAATATTGCAAGTATATGATCTGCCAAAACATCTGTATCTATATGGCAAATCAGCTCACAGTAACAAATGACTTTCACAAATTCTGTTGAATCGGCTGATGCGACACTCGGAAGCAATTTAGCGAGATTTTCTAAAAATACACCAAAAGGATATATATATATCTATCTTTCGGCGGGTTGGAGAAACTAGCCGCTTAATTAGTATCTGTTGTCTGATCCAAATAGGCAAGCAAGGCTAGAAGTGATTGGATAACGGTGCAGAGAAGAACAACAGCTGCTGCTACTACCGCTAAGGCCAACCATGGATTTCTGAGATGGTTATGCCACAACCAGGCCATCCATCTATTTATACGATTCTGATAATAATCTTCCATCATAAGGCAAACCGATTTAAGATAGTGCGCACTATTCTGATCAAAGTCCACATTCTTACCCAGCTTACTGAAAAGAGTTGACACTTCTTCATCGGTACGCATGTGGTTCATGATTATTCCTTTGCGAGCAAGCAGTGCAACATCACGGGGTGTACTAACAAGCTGGGAAATAAATGCAATGTATGCAGTTAGATCATTTCCATACTGCGAGCATGTTTGCTCAAATGCAACCAAGTTCCTGAAGAGGCAAGCGGTGTTTTCATCAATAAGCAAGCATGGAATTTCGACCTGTCCTTTGTTAAAACTTATGTCCAGAAGAGAATGCTGGTTATGCTCGGTTTGCACTTTCCTTGTAAACTCAATTCCAGCTTCATGATACTGTTCCGCTCGTCGCCATCGACTCAGTGTCTGACAAGAACTTACATGAGACGCCTGCTGATATCTGTAGCCACTTAGTTCGGGATGTCTGGACCAGAAAATAGTGAGACGATTTGACCATCTGTTTCCAACTTGACAATGCTTCTCTGGTTGAATCCTTCGTTGAGGGCGGAAATACATATGACACAACTGGAGCAAGTGATCAAAGTCTTTCTGCCCATCAAATTCTCGAGCCACTGTTGTGTACTTCTGAACATTGAGTTCTAAATATTTACAGACCTTTTCCGTAAGTAGATCTGGAGCTTCTTCTCCCACAAGTAACCCATATATGCTCTTCAGAACAGAAAATGGTAACTGGTTCTCAAGAAGTAGTAGGTCACGAAATATTTCGCTATGATGCCATGCAAATACCGAGTCATGTTTGGGCTGGTCAGGATCCTTCTGGTCATAGCATTGTTCGCCTGAACTAATATGGCAAAGTTCCACGCCTTCTGTTGAACACAAATTGGACGATGTCCTGGCACTCATATTTTCAGTACTTGCTCCCTTATGAAATGTATGCTCCATAATCCCCCCCTGTTTTGCTATTGTGTGTTGAAGTGGTTCTCTGCCCTGATAATTACTATCCGTTGCATTTTCTTCCTTAACGCACCAATCTAAACCATTTGTTACACCGAGATAAACAAGTAGAAAGCATCCATCGAGCATGAGCATTCGCAGGAAAATGTCACTTTCCAGCGAAACTTCCTGAGAGTAGCAACTCCTTGCCTGCTTCTCCAAACTTTCCATGACTGTTAGATAGAACTCCAACTTTTTTCTGTAGTTTAGTTTAAGAACGTAATCTAGGCAGTTCCATTTTACTTTCTCCATAAACAGAAGGGAAGAATTTCCATGGTAATAAGGACCGATGGACAGAACTTTTGGTTCGTAAGATAACTTGTCAACTTGTTTAATGTTTTTCGGAACTCGGAAAATCATGCACAGTTTTCTTTGCTGGTCGTGTTCTTTGTAGATTGATCGGTAATAACTTAGCTTCCTTTCCATCAAATTCGCCAATTCATCGATGTTCATAGCTTTTGCTCTACTCATCTCACCTTGAGCCGTCATTAATTACTCAGTAACATGACACTAATGGATGATAGATAGCAGGGAGCTGAGAACAGTAAAGAAACATAGTAAGAGCAATATTACTAACTAATGTTCGCAAAGTAAAACCATGTAGTAAGGATAACAGTCTGCTTCATACAAAGCTAAGTATCTCAGGTAACTTTGGAAACATATTTCATAGCCTGCTGTTAAGGGAAAAAATAAAACCACTGCAGATTTTAACAATCTAATGGCTAGATCCTACATTCTACTATACAATCATCTATTATACTATAAAGTAGTAAAAAAGCAATAGCTTGGATTAGCTAGAAATAAGAAACACAAAAAGGAAGATTCATTGCAGAAGTCCAGGGACGTACACTATATTGAGAATCAATTCCTATCCAATACGGATTAGTCATATGATTTCGGAGGAGGGTATCAAGCAATATGAAAATATTAAATTGGTCCCTCACACGATATTTCACCCACGTAAAAATTACAAGAATGAGCAGGTAGAATAAATATAAGAGCATCAATCACCCACATGTTCCGTGCATGAATTATTTGCATACAGCCTTTATATGAGCTCCATGTATCAAAATTTGGAATTGATTCTATCAGAATACAGTAGCAGTTTGATACACATATATTGCAAACATATACTGGGAATAAACTAAAGTTATTACTTTTTTCATTTCATACCATGCAAGTATCAACATGGTTCGAGTGGAAGCTAAAACCTAAAATGATTTCGACAGCAAGAGACTGGGGTTAAGCTGAGGCATATACATGAATTGGCGGTCAGTGGTGAATTTTTACAAGCTGGAAAAATGGAGGAGCAATAAAGTACAGTATGATTTGAAAGTCTATGGTTTCTTATCACAGGCCACAGACAAGACTGATACTGGACTTCAGTTGTCGCACAGACTAATACATTTGGGGACATATTCCTACTTATACAGGCCATCTCCAACGCCCCCCCTCCCCCTTCCCGACGTTAGCTGTCGTCCGCTGCAGCTTAAAACGAGGTCCAATGGTCCCCCGCATCTGCACCTCGCCCTGCGGACGTGTACGTTCTGGAGGGCCGGGTTTACGGTAGCGCGGATAGGCCTCAAGTCCGTGGCGCATGACTATTTGTCTGCCCAGGGCTCTCTAGCCAGTCAAACAAGCAACTACCACCTCTTTCCCAGTTTCCACCCCCGACGCGCCCCTCCATCGCCCCCTCCGCCTTCATTTGCCGATTTGGCCACCATTTAGCCGCCCCTCCGTGCGACTCTCGTCTGCCACCCTTGCCGGAGTTGGCGGTGACCTAGCCGGCGCGGTAGAGCACTTCGCCAAGCTCAGCGCACCCCTGTGGTCCGTGCTGCCCGCAACCTATTCGACCAAACCCCTAGCCGTTCGTCAAGGTAACCTCCATTTACAAGGTGACGTGCTTTCGTCGATGTTTTCAGATGTCAAGGGATCTATTTCTGAAGATCATGCATGTCGTGAGGTGCTACGATGACTACTTCAATTTAAAGGAGGATGCCACACATAAAATTGGCTTCACTTCATACCGGAAATGCATTATGGCCATTAGGATGCTAGCATATGGAGTTGCTAGCGACCTAGTGGGCGAGTACATCCGCATGAGCGAGTTAGGTTGCCTTGAAGCAAGGTACATGTTCCATAAGGTTGTGGTTGCTATTTTTACATAAATAACCAACTGCTGCTGACACTGCTCGAATATTGTCAATCAATGCAGTAAGAGGGTTTTCTAAGAAAAATATTCTTATTTTGATACAAGAAGAATCGACACAAGAAAAGGCTTTTTTTTTAAAAAAAATTTGTTCTTATGCCGAAAAGAGGATTAAGAAGACCTGCAATTCCTCCGAAAAGGAAGAAATCCTTTTATTGTTCTCGCCTTTGCCTTGGATTTGATTCTCTTTTTGGGTGGCAACGTTAGTACCATGGCCATACAGAAGGTTGCACAATCATACTTGAGGCTATGGCATATCAAGATCTTTGGATTAGTACTTATTCTTTGGCATGGTAGGCTCGAACAATGACAATAGTGTGCTTTAGCAATCTTCGGTGTTGATACGTCTTCCTGAAGGTCATGCTCCACCGGTCCAGCATGAGGTCAATGGCTACCTCTATGACAAAGGATACTATCTAGATGATGGTATATATTCTCCATGGTCCACACTTATAAAGACAATCTGCTTGCCTGCAAACTAGGCTAAGACAGTGTTTGCTATAGAGCAAGAAGCATGTAGGAAGGATATGAAGCGGACATTTGGGATGCTGCAATCACGTTGGGCTATAGTTTGGCACCCTGCTAGGACTTGGAGCCATGAGACTATGTGGGAGGTCATGACTGCTTGTGTGATCATGTATAACATGATCGTTGAGGATGAGCGCGATGGAAGCTTGTTTAACGGAGGCTAGGAATTCCAATGTAAGAATGTTGCGCCCTAGCCTGGACCCCAGCTGACTTGGTCGATTTCCTAGCCGTGCAGCATGAGATGCGTGACAAGGCAACTCACATCAGCCTATAGAAAGATTTGATCCAACATATGTGGAATCATCTTGAAAATAACCACTCCCTCCAATTCATATTACTTGCCACTAGTATGGATGTACCTTACATCCATACTAGTGGCAAGTAATATGAATAAGAGGGAATAATACTCTTGTGTTTATTTGATTTTCATTCTAATTATCATCATTTGTGTAAAACTATGTTCTATGATATTTTGTATTTGTTTTGTGAATTTGGATGCTATGATTGTGTAATAATTCTGTGTTTCACCTTTTTCGCAATCAAAATTTGTAAAAGTAGATTAAAAAAACACTAAAATATGTGAGGCCGCGGATATTTGGGGGGTCACCGTTGGGGCTGCTGCCACCCGCATCTAGACCGCGTCCTAATTCATGTCCATGGGCCGCCGTATCCGGATCCAGGTGGACCGAAAAGCGGTCCAAAATGAGGGGCCCTTGGAGATGCCCTAATATTGTTCTCTTGGGACTTACGCTTTATACAATATTATTAATCTCTATTTTAAATTATATCCAATATTAATGTACGGGTGAATTAGTACAATACTTCTAGCACATGGGCTGATGACTTGATTTTTCTGCCATGGTATTTGCTCTCTATTATGCGTCGAAGTTTTCTACAATTTTAGAAACACACGATAAGATATAACAAACACAAAAATATATAAGACACATAAAAATGTATATCCCCTGCCCAAAAACATAACAATACATTTGAAATACCTAGCCATCATTATGCGTGGAACATACCGTAGTTTTTCCCAATAAAGAGAATATGTTAATATTCGCGAAGAGATCAATTACACATAGCTTCTGCCCAAACAAGATGTCCAATGACATCAAGAGTGCACACGGCCAAGAAAAAAGTAAAAGAAGAGAAAACAAAGATCACACCGTGGTGATGATACACTCACAATGGAAGCACTCTAACCACCACCGAACACAACAAAAGGGCTACAACAACGTCTCTAAGAAGAAAACAATGCACACGATTTGTTGTTGCCTGATCGATGATATTAGGTTTTCACCCTGAAAAAAATCCAAATCCACAAAACAATGTCTTCAGCAAGGTCATTGTTAGGTACAACCAATAAAGAGCATACATTGGGTTTTCAACCTGAAAAATGCGACTCGGTACTCGAGGAGCACCACCACAAATATTGTCCTCCTATGCTACCACCCCCTCTTGCCGAGGCCATTGGTACAAGTCACCAAACACCCGGCACATGGGAAGAGTGTATTCATTGCAACCAATATACCTCTCAGTCATAACTTTAAAACTCCCAATCGTAGCCACCATGAATTTATCCACCTCTGTCAATATCGTGGGAATTTCTAATCTAGATATCTACTGGTTCTAGGGCTGCGCGGGGGGGGGGTCTAATTCCACATCGAGCTTACAAGCCAACCCTCCAATGTAACTAACCAAAGGACTAAATACCCACTCGCACGGTCGCCGTCTTCCACTAGCTCGTCCAGGCTAGATCGGTGAACCGACCGGTGTCTTCTTCCTTCTCGTGGGCTTTGGTTTGGACCCAAGGCCCATTCCTTCTCCTTCATTAGCGGCAGGATTAGTACAGGCTTCAGGTGTAGGATGGTCGCTGACACTAACTTCTGTTATAAACCCATTAGTAATACTGACTTGTTTCAGTGGTCGCCCATACGTAGTTTCCAAGTAATATGGATATAAACCCATTAGTAATATGACTTGCGATGTCAAGTACTAATATATGAGACAAATCTAACTATCTGATTCATATTACTTGACATTAATGTAAATATATATATATATAGACACACTATAGGTACATTTATTTTAGTGGCGAGTAATATGGATCGAATGGAGTATCAGAATTTCATATCATGCCTATTTGTTCGTTTACGTAATCCCGCATCTGCATTTTACAGATCGAATGGAGTATCAATTGCACTCACTTTCCGCAAAAAACACAATGCCCTAATCTGAGCAGAACATGAAAATATCGCACCATTCATCAGACTGATGAATTATTATACGTGTTACAAGAGGTTCGAATCCGATCTGAAATGAAAACAACCGACGTTCTTTTCTTTTGAAAAACTCAAGGAGCAATAGATATGCGTAGAAATTTTCATTACCGTCTGAATTATCTCGGGAGCAACATGTGAGATCGAAGCTGGACTAATTTTCTGCCGCACCAAAGCCGATCTCCATCGCAACTCGACGGCCGAGTTTCGTTGGAGAAATTGGTTGAAGAAAGGCGCAAACCGGGAGAGGGTGAGGACGCCGCCGAGGAATAAAGGCTTCCTTTTCTTCCGAGGAATATATCACAACTGGCAGACACCTACACATGCAGAGGCCTCACATACGCGCGCCTACTGACGCAGCATTTTTTTTCCTAATAATAGAAGAGAGATCCTCGTTGCTAAAATTAGGTGCAACCAAATTGAAGAAATTCCTATGGTCAAACCATTCCACATATATCTCGTCCAAGGTCGTGGTGACCGGTGAGCAACGCCCAAAACGCGAAAATTTGGTCTGATAGATGTGCCAACGACTATGACGTCACCTGCAATCCATCTCCAATCCATGAACATGTACTTCAGCAGGCTAATTAAAAAACGCCACCTCTTGTCAGATACACCATGGCCGGGCACTAAGGGCGCTAACCTGGGTCTGAATCCTGGCTCACTGGCTCACTGGGTGCAAGCATATCTGCTCGTTTAGAAGTAGCGACCGGCTGAAATTGATCTGTTATTTGATAGATCGAGATGCATCGGTTGGACCGAAAAGAGTTTTATGTTTATTTGCCTAGAGCCAACCTAAAATCTCAATGGAGATGAGATTAGGTATGTTTGATACCATCAAGGCATGCCTAAGGTTAACTCATCCGTACAACTGGTAGCCTTACCATGCTCTCACCTCCCATCACACAGATATCAGTTCATGACAGTTACAGACTAACGAAGCAACCAATTCACGAAATTAGCCCTAGCTAGTACCACGAATGGCAGTTTATCATCACGGGGTAGTTCAACATACGGGATTAAATTGGGTTAGAGAAACAGGGGATCAAAGGGGTTCTTCACTTCTTCTTCTCAGATAGTGGTGTTGCCTCTGGCTTCCCACGTTGCGTCTGCCCACTCTAGCCTTTTCTCCTTCCATGCATCATTGTTGCATGCCTTCACGCCATGGCCGGTCTCTACTTCATCATAAGTGGCAACCTCTTCGAAGAACTCATCCTCGCCCCAACCTAGGCAAGCAAGGACCAGCTTTACTTGAGTATCAAAAGTGTTGAACGGTTTCTGGTCAAGGATCTTGAACCTATTCTTCAATGCAACAAAGGCCCTCTCAATGGTGACTCTAAGGCTTGAGTGTCTCAGATTGAATAACTCTTTCGCATTCTGAGGTCGGTGCCTAGGAGAGAACTCGTTGAGGTGGTACCTTGTTTCCCTGAAGGGAGGTAGAATACCAGGTCGGCATGCATATCTAGCATTTCCAAGGTAGAACTTACCCTCAGGGAATTGCAACCCATCAGGCCTTGACAAGTTGTCGGCCAGGATGCTAGCATCATGAGCTGAACCCTTCCACCGAGCAAGCACGTAGGTGAACCTCATACTGAAATTCACAGCTGCTAGCACATTCTGGCTGGTGTAGTGCTTCCTCCCGCGGAATACCGTAGACATTTATCTCAGTACCTTTGCAGTCACATGAGTACCATCAATAGCCTCAGTGCAATCCTGTAAAAAAATTTAGCACACAGTCATGTTTCTGACAGTACCACACATCTGACAGGTAGAAGGAACATGATTTTGTACTCACCCTGAAATAGGGAAACGACTTGTAGTTGTTCTTGATCTTGGGTGGTGTGTTCGTTGATGCTGGCTTGATCATTTCACCTCTGAGCTTCCCAATTGCGTACAACACCTGCTGGAAGTACCAAGAGATAGTCTCCGTGGATCGCCTGAATGTGCTATGGATGACTCTAAACCTCTGGTTATGACCCACGACATGAAGAAACATTGCGACTTGTTCTTCGACAGAGGTGTGAATGCTATCAGTCAACAATCCTCTAATCTTTAACGTTTTCACGAGTGCATAGAAAGGGGCTCTTCTTACCCGTAGCATCTGGATAGCCTCAAGGTCGTTGCAGTTGTAGATGTGGTTTAGGTTGGCAATCCTCTCATGATCTCGTTGTAACATAGAACCATAACTGACACAAGGAAAAGCAGCATGCCTGACTGCTCTCTTGTGCAGCATCAGGATCCATACTTGTATGCAAACGATGAGTGCTACGACGTGATGCACAAGCTGGAGTTGGTCGGTCTACTCAAACAAGATCTATGCATTACGAATGGTCTTATACAACCCAACTAGTTGTACCAACGTGAATCTGAGAGTAGAGTAGAGCAGAGGAATTTCCCCTTACCTCCATCATGGCGGACGACGGACACGGCCGAAAGCCGCCGCGGATGTGCGCAGGCTCCACCGCGGCTGGAAAAGAGGACCCTAGTCTAACGCCGGAGACCGAAGGGAAATGCGTGCTGCCAGATCTGGGTCGCCGCCGCCGGTGCAAAAATAGGGGGAAGGGAAAATTTGGGAGGGGGCTAATGGAGAGGGTAACCGAAGAGGGAGGTCACCCATACCTTTGACAGGCAACACCGCTGGGATTTCAGCTTCTCCCGCCATGCCGAGGCGGAGCGCCCGCGCGAACGGCGTTGTCGATTTTCGTCTCACCAGGGCCTGGCCCTGGAGAAACTGTCAAACTGGGCGTTCCTCCGGGGCCTGTCCCAGGGGTGCTTTAAGACCCGTGCTATGCAAGAACGCAACTGGGCCCAGGGAACCAAACGGCCCGGAAAATGCTGGGCTAATGTGAGTCAAGGGGCGCCGAGGCTACCAAACGCGCCCTAAAAAAAGAGAAGAGCGTTGGAGGGGAAGAGCCGAAAAGGATCAGGCTAGGAAGAACCTGTGAGCTGACCCGAGCGGCGCATGCGGCCCAGCGCCACGGGAACAATTAATCGAGAAACGCGTCGAGCAAGATGGAATCCGTGGCGCCCGAACCTCGGGCATGCGAGGTGATGTTTCGAAGGGAGTATACTCAGCGGCGGTGGAGATTTTGATTCATGCTTGTTGCCTTGTCACCGTCCATGCGTACGCGCCGTCGCCACCTTAAAGACAATACAAGGTCCGCTCAATGGATATGTCGATGGGGCATCGGGGGGGGGGGGTTAATGGAGGCACTGGGCAAGGGCGAAAGCAGGATGAAGGCTGGGTGGAGAGTTGCGAACGGCCTGCGGGGTGGAGGCCATGCTGGCCGGTAGGCTCGAGCTCGGCATTACGAGATCTGAGGCCATGGGAGCCTATGAGATGGGGCGGTAGGCTAAGATTTGGC
Organism: Lolium multiflorum; assembly: GCA_030979885.1. Taxonomy (NCBI): domain Eukaryota; kingdom Viridiplantae; phylum Streptophyta; class Magnoliopsida; order Poales; family Poaceae; genus Lolium; species Lolium multiflorum. The sequence continues at coordinate 247,998,970 of CM061752.1, forward strand.
CCCATAATTATCTACATACATGATTTGACATGATGTTAATTGCTAATAGAATATGAAAGAAACAATCAGATTTGATCTATATAAGGGAATAAGGAAAGAAATGATCTAATTTGATTTGCGCCCTAATGGGGAGAGAGATAGGAGGAAACATAACATGTTCTTCCTTTTTTATATAGTAGATAAGTAGAGATAGAGATAGATAGTAGTGATAGAGAAAGAGAAAGCGGGACGACGAAAGCCTATTTGGAGGAGGAGGGCACATTCAAGAAGAATCCCATCTAGACTCAGAATCAACTCAAACTTATAAGCCATCGACTTTGTAATCGACCTATTTATCATATAATGAATTATAGAAGGAGTAGGAATCCCCACCGGCACTCGAACCTGAGTAACATCGTTGCCAATCCCGTCCTGGAAATTCCACATCCCCTTTCCTCTCTCTCTCTCTATCTCTCTCTTGTAAGCCACCCTCGATGGTTATTACTCTGACGAAACCACGACAAGTGATTTCAAATGGAATCACTTAGTCGCTTTTCCTAAACTTGAATGGTTGATTCTCGATGATATGCCCAACTGGGAGGAGTGGTTTCTACTTGAGGAAGAAGAAGTTGCTGCTGATGAATGGGGAGAGAACGAAGCTGCTGAGATGTGAAAAGAGCATACCTAGTCTACAAGGTTGCAATTGCTGCCTCGTTGGGCGAACTTGGGATTTCAGGGTTGCCTGAAGCTTAAGGCTCTCCGGTGATAGATTATAGAGGACGCACCCAGCTTTGACGATGCTCGCATCATCCTCTTGCTGAAGAAAGATTGCGTGATTGATGTCAAGGATTTCAGGCCTATAAGCCTCATACACAGCTTTGGGAAGCTCTTCTCCAAAATGCTCGCCAATCGTTTTGCGCCGAGACTGTACGATTTGGTGGCGGAGAACCAGTCGGCCTTTTGTTAGGATGATCTCCTCGCGTCCGAGCCCAACGGCTCGAACTCGGACCCTTAACCTCTTCTGCGCCCTGATCGGAGGCGCCCAACCGCATCTGGTTGGTGGGCCCCTGTCGCTTGTGCTATAAATACAGTGGTGGTGGCGGTGGCACAGATCACGAGGTTGACCGGAGTGCCACTCGCCCCACCAACACACCTACCGATCTAGGTCTGCACAGAGCCGACGGGAAGCTCCGCCGACACCTCTCCCAAGACCTCACGCCGTCATCGTCGCCATCGCCACCATGTCGACTTCGACGGGTTCGTCCTCCTCGCAGGGACAAGGTAAACCTCACAGTATCAGCACATTCTTTACAGAGGTAGTGAATACCCAGCTTTAGATCTACCCTAGTCGATCTAGTGAACTTAACATTGGTATCAGAGCCGCTAGTGTGAAGATCTTGTGCGTTTTCGGGTAGAAAAGAAACCGAAAAATGAAACCCTAGTTCATCCCTGCAACCAAAACCCTAACCCTATCAGTAAGAAGGGAAAGGGCAAAGCAAAGATAGCATCACCGGCGCCTCGCCGGCAAAGAGAGGGGGCAAAGCTGCGCCGCCATCTGGCCGCGCCTAACCCAACCCCACGGGGCAAAGAGCAAAACACCGGCTGCTGCTGCTTTTGGCCGTGGCGCCGGCAAAGAAAATTGGCACCACCTCTGCGCCCACCCTCGGGTGCACGCACACGCCAGCAAGAGGGGCAAGGGGGCGCCGCTGCTGCTCCTTCTCACCGCAGTGATGTCGAGGATCTAGGGTGGGGAGGAGGAAAAGAAAGGGGGAAGGGAAGCCCCGCCGAGCAGTCGCCATGGTGGGCTCGCAGTCACCGGCGTGGCGCCGGCCATGGGCGCTCGGGTTTTTTTTTCTCTCCGCCGCCGCCAGCGAATGGGAGACCGAGAGCAACAGAGAAGGGTCAGGGAGAAAATGACTAGGGTTTTGGGGGGGGCTGCAGTTTCGGGCCCCTTATATACCTACCGAAAGCCACGCGTGACTGTCTGATTCAATCCGACGGCCAGAACGCGCAGAGAGCGAGGGATGCTACCGCGTGGGCGCAGTGGGCGGGCCGCGTGGGCTTCGTGGCCAGGCCGTGTTGGCGGGCCGCGTTGGCAGGCCGCGTGGGCGCCGCGTCTGCTGCGTGCCGCTCGGTGCGAGCAGGCCGCGTGCAGGCCGCGTACATGCCGCGTTAGGGCTGCGTTGATAGGCCGCTGGCTGGCCACGGGCCGCGTCCAGGAGCCGAAGTCTGACTCCCCGAGCGGTGCATAGACAAAAGTCGCTCACGTGGGCTGTGGGCCGCGAGAGCTTCTTTGGGCCACGCACAGTTTTTCTTATTTAACAGTTCTTTTTGCTGTTTTAATATTTACAGAGGCATGTTTAGTCAATTTTTGGGCTGTTTTTAGGCCTAATTTTGTCCAAGTTTTTTTTTCTGAATAGATAGAACCAACGTGACATTTGTTCAGGAATTAAAAGGTGAAAGTTTATGCCTCTGAAAAGTTTAAAAGTTAATAGTTTAAAGTCAAAGTTTCCGCTGCAAACAGTAAAAGAAGCATTTTTGTCAAGTTTTTTTTTCTAAGCAAATTGAACCAACGAGGTATTTGTTTTAGGAAATAAAAAGTAACATAGATGCTTCTGAAAAGTTTAAAGTTTGAATTCAAAGTTTCCGCTGCAAATAGTTAAGATGCATTTTCAATTTGGAAAAATGCAAATTTGATGATTATAATTTAAAAGTTGATTAACAGTAATTGTTGAAACAATTATGATCCTGTCATTTTATGACCAAAGTTATTAATGGCATGATCATATGTGCAAAAGTGATAATCAAAAATTTAAAGAAATGATCAAAGTGATTATTGTGACAATTATGGTTCTGTTATTTTTTAACCAACGTTATTAATGACATGATCATGATTTGTTGCAATAAGGTGTGCATTTATCTCTATTTTCTGCCCAACGGTGATATAGATTTAATTGCACAAACAGTTGTATGTTCTAATTTTGACCAACGTTGGATTATTGCATGCAATTGTTGTTATGATCTCATTTCGTTGTGGTTTAAAGGAGGGTACTACTTGATGAGCTGCATCAAGGATGTTCCAACCCTCAGAGGTGACAACTACACTGAATGGAGAAAAGAAGGTCGATTTGTGTTGTGGTGGACTGGGTTCCCACAGCCGATCAGACCAAAAGATCTAGTCAGAAATGACAAGAATGATGATGCTGCATGGCAGAATAAAAAGTGGCTAAGTGCCATTTATAAAGAATATAATTGAGAACGCTATTGTGGTCTCAATTGCAGAGTGTGCTTCCGTAAGGGAGTATCTTGAAAGAATTAAGAGCCAGTTCACTGGTTCTTCAAAGATATGTGCGACCCAGCTGCTGAAGCAACTGGTGACAGAAAAGTACACATGGACATGAAGGACATGGCGAGTGTGCCATATGTTGTAATAATACTTATGTTGGGGTTGCTTTACTCCATGATGAGCTTTATTTACTGTCCTTGCGTGAGAAAGTATTGTCTGTGTGTAAAGTGAATGAACAAATACCCTCGTCGGAAACAGAAGGAAAGAAAAGAATGAAATCATCGAAATTATGGCACTGTCGCCTAAGCCATATTTCGAGGGGGAGAATAGAAAGACTCGTTAAAAATGATATTCTTCCTCCATTAGAATTCTCAGACATAGAACAGTGCATCGATTGCATTGAAAATTTGTAAAGCAAATTAAAAAATGTGCAAATCAAAGCACATCAACACTAGAAATAATTAACACCGATATATGTGGACCATTTCCTGTGAAAAGTGTGGATGGCTATGATTCGTTCATTACATTCACGGATGATTACTCCCGATATGGTTATATTTATCCAATAAAAGAAAGAACAGAAGCGTTGGATAAATTCAAAACATTCAAAGCTGAAGTTGAAAATTAGCATGATAAAAGAATAAAGATAGTCGGGTCTGATCGTGGAGGGGAGTACTACGGTCGACATACTCCATATGGGCAAGTCCTGGACCTTTTGCAAGGTTCCCACATGAGACTGGAATAGTCGGCCACTCGATGCCGGGCGAACCTCATGGGGTAGCTGAAAGGCGCAACCGTACCCTCATGGATATGGTGCGCAGTATGATGAGCTATTCCACCCTACCATTGGGATTGTGGATTGAGGCGTTAAAAACCGCTATTCACATTCTAAACAGAGTACCAAGCAAATCGGTTCCCAAAACGCCGTATGAGCTATGGAAGGGGAGAGTGCCTTCTCTAAACCACCTGAAAGTGTGGGGGAGCCCTGCTGAGGCCAAAGTATTCAATCCAAATATCGCAAAGTTAGATACCAAAATAGTCAGCTGCCATTTTCTTGGCTATCCTGAAAAGTCAAAAGGTTATCGTTTCTACTAGAGAATACGCAAAGTTTGTGGAAACGAGACATGATGTCTTCTTAGAGGACGAAATGATGAGGGGGAGCATGGTAGCTCGGAAAATTGATCTTGAGGAGAGAGGGTGCATGCACCTAATCCGATGACTCAGGAGCCATTTTTGCGCTACCATGTGCACCTGTACCGACAATCCCTGCGATTGTGGTGCAAGCGCCCGTTATGACTCCACCCATGACAACGATGAGTGAAATTTCGAACCTGTCCATCAGGAGCCGAATGAACCATTTGTTGAGCATGAAAGGGAGCAACAACAACCACCTCCAGAAGCTGAGCCAAAAGTTGAGGAACAGAATGCTCCAGAGATTGAGGCCCCTAGAAGGTCTACAAGAGCTAGAAAATCAGCCATTTTGACTGATTACAAAGTTTACAACACATGGAAGGTGATCCCACTTCATATGAAGAAGCCATGAGAAGCCCAGATTCATCAAAGTGGGTGGAGGCCAAGGAAGACGAAATGAGATCGATGAGTGCCAACCATGTTTGGGACTTAGAGAATATTCCTAAAGGAGCCAAAACAGTAGGCTGCAAATGGGTCTACAAAATAAAATATGACTCCAATGGGAATGTTGAAAAGTATAAAGCACGACTTATGGCAAAAGGATTTACACAAAGAGAAGGGATAGATTACAATGAGACATTTTCTCCGGTCTCATGTAAGGATTCCTTCAGAATCATCATGGCACTAGTTGCACATTTTGATTTAGAGTTGCATCAAATGGATGTAAAGACGGCATTTCTAAACGGGGATTTAGAAGAAAATATCTACATGAAACAACCTAAGGGTTTTATCATGGAAGGAAAGGAAGAAATGGGATGCCGCCTAAAGAAATCCATTTATGGATTAAAGCAAGCCTCCAGGCAGTGGTATGTAAGTTTAATGAAACAATTAAAAGATTTGGATTTAAAGAAAATATTGAGGACAATTGCGTTTATGCAAAGTTTAAAAGTGGGAAATATATTTTCCTAATCTTGTATGTGGATGATATTCTGCTTGCCAGCAGTGATGTTAGTCTACTACAAGAGACAAAGATGTTCTTGTCCTCAAATTTTGATATGAAAGATCTTGGTGAAGCGTCATATGTTTTGGGCATAGAAATTCACCGAGATAGGAACAATGGAGTATTAGGACAATCGCAAAAGGCTTATTTAGAAAAGATTCTAAGTAAGTATAATATGCATAAGTGCAGTGCCACACCTGCCCCTATAGTCAAGGGCGACCGTTTTGGGAAACATCAAAGTCCCCAAAATCAATACGAGCTCGATCAAATGAAAGCGGCTCCATATGCTTCGGCCATTGGAAGCCTACAGTATGCACAAGTGTGCACTCACCCTGACTTAGCATTTATCACTGGAGTACTCGGTAGATATCAAGAAAATCTAGGTTTTGAACACTGGAAAATGGTAAAGAATGCATTGCGTTATGTGAAAGGCACAAAAAAAATTATATGCTAACATATAGAAGATCTGATTCCCTAGAAATAAGAGGGTATTCAGATGCAGATTTTGCGGGGGATAAAGATGATAGAAAATCCACATCTGGATATGTATTCACCCTCGCAGGGGGAGCTATTTCGTGGAGAAGCTCCAAACAGACGATAGTTGCATCATCCACGATATGCAGAATTTATAGCATGTTATGAAGCCACGGGGCAGGCATTATAAATTTATACCCAACTTAAAAGTGGTAGATTGTATTGACAAACCACTAAAGATGTACTGCGACAATGAGCCTGCAGTATTTTATGCTCACAACAACAAGTCGAGTAATGCTACGAAACCGATTGAGGTTAAGTATTATGTTGTGAAACACAAGGTCCAGGATCAAACAATAAGTCTCGAGCATATAAGGACAAAAGATATGCTTGCGGATCCGCTAACGAAAGGCTTACCACCCAGCGTGTTCAAGGAGCACGTAGCCGACATGGGTTTAAGGGAAAGTCTTACCTATCCTGGACCATAAGAGGCCCAAAAGAAAAAGAATTTGTTTCAAAACAGAGAAGTGCATTGTGGTTGTCCGATTCTATCGGCAATAGAGCTGTGACGAAGAAACTGCCCTATGTACTGATCCAAAATGAAACGAATAAAATGAAAGTATAAAGTTAAAAGAAAAGTTGAGATCAAGGGGGAGAATGTTAGGATGATCTCCTCGCGTCCGATCCCAACGGCTCGAACTTGGACCCTTGACCTCGTCCGCGCTGATCGGGGCGCCCAGCATCTGGTTGGTGGCCCCTGTCACTTGTGCTATAAATACAGTGGTGGGGGTGGTGGCACAGATCACGAGGTTGACCGGAGTGCCACTCGCCCCACCAACACACCTACCGATCTAGGTCTGCACAGAGCCAACGGGAAGCTCTGCCCACACCTCTCCCAAGACCTCACGCTGTCATCGTCGCCATGTCGACTTTGACGGGTTCGTCCTCCTCGCTGGGACAAGGTAAACCTCACAGTATCAGCACATTCTTTACAGAGATAGTGAATACCCGGCTTTAGATCTACCCTAGTCGATCCAGTGAACTTAACACCTTTGTCAAGGGCTGGTCAATCCATGACAACTTCAAGATGGTTCAGCTCACCACCCGCACCCTCCACTCGAGTCGTGTTCCCTCCTTGCTTGTCAAGATCGACATCACGAAGGCGTTCGACTCGGTGTCATTGCCGTTTCTTCTACGCGCGCTGCGCCACTTAGGCTTTGGTGACCGCTTCATCAAATGGATTTGCATTATCCTCTCCACCGCATCATCGAAGCAGCTTCCCAAGAGCGTGCCTGGAAGGCCCATCCTACATCGGCGAGGCCTTAGGAAGGGCGACCTCGTATCCCCCATGATGTTCCTGCTGTTCATGGAGGTCCTCAACGCTGCGTTGCACCACGCTGAAGTCCTTGGAGTGCTCTCTCCGCTTCCATGCCAAGGCGTGTGGTTCCGGACCTCCATGTACGCCAACAATGTTATCATCTTCGTCGCACCTGAGGCCCGCAACCTGAGCTTCCTCCGCCTACTCTTGGAGTCCTTCGGTGGCACCACCGGCCTGCACATGAACTTCGACAAGTGCTCCATCTCGCCGATCCGTTGCTCTGATGACCACCTTGCTGTGGTGGCCCTGCACTTCCCCTGCGGCGTCAAGCCTTCCCATGCACTTACCTAGGACTATCGCTATCATACAAGAGGCTATCGAGGGCCTCCTTGCGGCCCATCGTTGACACCATCTGTCGCTGGCTCGCACCCGAGAATGCAGCCTTCTACACCTCTGCTGGGTGCCTCGTCCTGATCAAGTATGTGATCACCTCCATCCACATCTACCTCTCTATCGTGATGGACCTGCCCGCCTGGCTCATGCAGTTCTTTGAGAAGCGCATCCATGCCTTTTTTGGAAGGGATTGGAGGCGGTCTCGGGTGGGCACTGCCTTGTGGCCTGGGATGGGGTTTGCCGTCCGGTGGAGTATTGAGGGCTAGGGGTTCTGAACCTCAAGATTCTTGGGTTTTCCCTACGCGCTCGCTGGTTGTGGCTGCGAAGGATGCGACGAGGTTGCTGGACTGACCTCCCTCTCCAGGTTGAGCCCGAGGTCCAGGGTCTCTTCGATGCGTCCACCACGTCGTTCTTGGGGACGGGGGCATGACACTCTTCTGGACTGACCAGTGGCTCAATGGCACTCCCCTCAGGGCCTCCGCACATGCGCTGTTCGTTGTCGTGTCCTCTATCTCCTAGCACTCCAGGAGAGTTGAATCAGCACTGCTGAATCGACAGTGGATCTGAGACATCACTGGACCCCTGAGTGTCGCCGTGCTCACGCAGTCCCTTCGCCTTGTGGATGCGCTGGAGCTGGTTGTCCTCGCTCCTGGCACCCCGGACCGAGTTGAGTGGAAGTGGAGCGCGATGGCTGAGTATTCCGCGAGCACAGCTTACAAGGCTTTCTTCCTCGGGCTGGAGTTGTTCCCCTATGGCAAGGCCATTTGGAAGACATGGGCCCCAGCCAAGTGCAAGATCCACATCTGGCTCTCAATGCAGCGGCGCATTTGGATAGCGGATCGCATGTTGCGGCATGGTATGCAATCCCACTCCAACCGTTCTCTTTGCGAGCAGGCCCCCAAGACGGCGGATCATCTTGCCCTCGGTTGCGTCCTTGCTAGGGAGGTTACGCATGCCATGCTCCAGCGCTGCAACCTGTCGCACCTGATGCCTTTGGCTGATGACATTTTGATCGAGTGGTTGCCCGACTCAAGGCGACGCGTACCGCAACAGCTGAGGAAAGGGTTTGATTCCCTTGTCCTCCTCATGGTCTGGACACTTTGGAAGGAGAGGAACAACCACGTCTTCGAGCGCTCGGCGGAAATTTCTCGAGCTATCTGCAAGCGCATGCCGAAGAAGTGGAGCTTTGGAAGCTATCGGGTGTGGTAGGTTTGGGCAACGTTTGGAGATAGGCTTCTAGACTCTTTTTGGGCCGCTGTACTCTCTCGGCATGCTCGTGGTCGCCCTACCACTCTAGCACGCCTTGTACCCGCATTCCCTTTCGAATGCCGGAACTGCTGTAGTCCGTCTCTTTTTCTTCTAATGCAATGACACGTAAAGCTTTTGCGTGTTCGCAAAAATATAACTTGAAGGCCGTGGACAACTTCCCACTGCTTTCTGAGGCCCATGTGTGTACAAGGTTGTCAAAACTTAAGCCATGTTTGTTGGGTTGGGCAGTTTGCAGCAGCCAGGGCTGGGTGAGGATACGCAAGAAATCTCTTCCCACTTGGTACTCGGGCTTCAAAAGCAGCGCACAACATGTATTAGATGCTTTTACATCTAATTTTGTTTTCATTTTCTCGAGGATGACAATTGTATTTTCTCACCGCACATATCTTCATCGTGTTGTTTGCATATTCCTGTGCATAGTACAGAAAAAAAATTCTTCACAAAACTGTTTACGCTGAATTTGCATATATGCAGTATCTGTTTGTTTGGGCTGACCCTGTGCAGATCATGTACTTGCACATGCCGCCGCAACACGCGTGGGGTGTCATCCAGTAATACTAAGTTGGCAGGACAGGCAGAAGAAATCAGTAAATTAAAACATGACATGCTCCGCACAGATACATGATACGCAGGAAGTTAAGAGTTGGGAAAGATGACCATCAGTTCATCATATATATTTGTTCAAGCGACAATTAAGCTCAGAACTGGCACAATTAATTATTGTAAGAAAGGGCTACGGTGTTACATCACTTATTTCTCGTTCACCATTGGCCGGATAGACCTTCCTGGATAGAGTTATCAGCCGCGGGACGGGGGAAGGCGTGGAGGAAGGAAGTACCCTTGCGCGGGGAACAAGATCTTGTCTTCTGTGGTAGCTCGAGCGCTCCCACCATACCCTAGCAGACATCAGAGGGCAAGGGTCAAGAGCTAGCGCACGTACAAGAAGGTTTGCAAATGTAATTAAGTAGACTCGCTTGCTTGGCTTGGAACTAAGTGGCAGGCAATGCAATACTCCTCACCTGTTCCAGATACTATGCTCGGTTTGGGAGCTGGAACTGTGGAAGCCACAGGAGCGGCCAACGGGATACGCCCGGCCGAGGCGCCAGGGCTGGTGGAGCCGACGACTCCAACTAGTATCATGGCGCAGACGACGAGAGCTTTCAGAGACATGATGATTCTTTCTTTTTTGCAATGGTGATTCTTTTTTCGTGCGTCGTATCACAGCAGCTTGACGCATTATATAGCCAGCCATGCATCACGTATGGATCGGGGATGGCAAAAGCGAAGCAATACGTACTGAGCAATTGCGCACATGAACGAACGTGGGCGTCCTCATCGGTAGATTCCCGACTGCCAAATAATTTGGTCTGTTCGGCTGGTACTTACGTGCCTGCCTGCCCTCTACGCCGTCGCTTTGAAGTCGTGAGATAGCTGACCGTAGCTAGGAACTAAATACACTCCTACTGGTAGTATTAAAGGTTAATAAAGGGCCTGTTTGATCCAAAGAAATTTGAAAGCAAACAAGACGAAAAACGCATGAATAGTATGTCATGACTCATGACATGTGAAATTCTAGCGAAATTAAAAAAACACAGAAATTAGTTTCAGAAGTTGTTTGATTGTGCCACACACAAAAAAACGCACGAAATTTCTATAGAGATTGAGTACATGCCATAGTTGTCAATTGTCATAGAGGTCTAACTTCTTGCTAGAAATCCTATGAAATTGAGTATAGTAAAGCAATTTAATTGAAACTTCGAGGGTTCGTCCAGTACTTGCGTGCGTGCCTGCTTGCCCTATACCGTGCAAAACTATGTGTCGCTTTAAATCCGTGAGATAGCTTACCGTCGGAACTGAGTACACTCATACTGATAACATTAAAGGCATGTTTAATAATATAGCTAGCATCTAGCTATAAGATATTGGCATGTCATTTATATCTAATCTTATGATTAATGTGTATGATAATTAGGTAGAATGATATATGAGTATTACTTTACCTGCTTTTTATATCTTTTTACAATCTATTTTTTTTACCGTTTATCCTAACATTTGTGACACGGATTCCCGTTTCTCCATTATTCTCTTGCATTTTATTCCATCAGTTTTTGCTCGAAATTTCATAGTCTTTCTCCGGAATACACACTTAATAGTAAGACTAGTCATAGTGGGGAGTAACATAGAGTAGTAACATGCACCATGTTACTACTCTATGTTACTACCTCCATATTGGGTATTACATATATGTGATATCATGTATATTATATTTATTAGATTGTAGACTCATCTTGTCTTGGAAAATGTGATGTTATGGTAACATAGCTAGTTACCACCTCACTCTTTTTTTCATTTATGGCCATATCATGTCATCAAAATGCTTTGGGGTGTGTGATGTTACTACCTATGTTACTCCCACTATGAGTAGTCTAAGATAGAAAACAAGTCATGTGCAAGAAAGGACCCGGTGGTACAACAAAAAACGCAAAAATGGGGGCGCACAACACGATCACCTTACAGACAACGATATTTACGGATTAGTCTGTGATAGGGATCTCGGTCTTTATGAATTGAAGAGGTAACCGTTGGAATTATTCTGTATCAAAGATTGGGCGGTTCAAACATAATCATAATTATGAGTAAAACTGACATGTCTCATGTAACAATTTGTTTGCATGTATGTAACACCGGTTGCAACATTTTCCACATTGTGCGTAAAAGTTATAATGATGAAGCAAATCACTATTTGGTTCCACACTGCAATATTATGGTTTAACTAACCAATGTCACTTACCAAAGGAAATCGATATTTCACTTCCAGTCATTTTGGCCAACGATGGACGGTTTCCATGAAGCGGTCGCTGCAGGGTGGTTTGCTCTAGAAGAACAACATGATCCTTTTGCTGACCTAAGTAATTATTTTAGATCATCTGCTCGGGTTGTCACACGATGGAGTCAGAGGCATGTGGGTAATGTCAAGGAACAAATCCTCATGGCTAATGAAGTTATCCTCCAGCTGCACAATGTGATGGTCCATATGCAACTCAATGTTGATGAGCGTTTGCTATGGGGTCGGCTAAAGAAGAAGATCCTCGGGTTGGTGTCACTCAAACGAACAATCGCACGACAAAGATCACGGATTGCTTGGTTGCAAGAGGGTGACGCCAACATAATGTTTTTTCACCTTCATGCCAGCGCTAGAACAAGGAGGAATCACATATTCAGATTGCGAAGAGATGGACTTACGGTGACACAGCCTGCAACGAGGTAACACACTGAATATATCTGGATGCTCCGAGGTAACCCCAGATCTGTGTCTTCTAAATCAGATGATGGCAGCAACCGGCGTCATTACCCCTATTGAGGGCATCGTTTATGGAGCAGCAGTCGACTGGAATTAATGGTCTGGAGGTGGACCAGTGGAGCAGCGTATTTCTACTGCATCGACGATTTACTGAGTGAAGTAAACCTTAACCTAAACCCTAAGACCATAATAAATCACCAACTCAGAACCCTAGTCAAATACGTAAATGAAATCAACATGCGATGATTTCGAGGGTTTAGAACGTTTGCATATCATCTTATTGCATCATATCGTATTGCTTCTCTTTTGAAAATTAGTCTATAATGGACCAATCATGATCTTCCATCTGGATCTTATGATGATGTTAAAGCATGCTGATTGCCTAATCTGGCACTAAGGAGGGAAGTTCAACAGTAGCATAATCCTTGAAACCTTTCTATATTGTACATTATCACCTGTATTAAAAGGAAAAAATATTCTCTAAAATCTAAATTGAGGGTTACCAGCCAGGGTGGTCGTGTAATTCATTGGGTCGGTAGTGGAACCATGGTAAGAGGGCGAAGCCCTATGGTGGAGGTTCCATTGTATTGACAACAACATTAGGATTAAACAAAAAATGTAGTCAGTCATTCTAGCGCCGTATAGGTAGTGCTAACCATAGATCCCGGTATGGAAGACGGGTAAGTCAATTGTAACCTTTCTCCCGTATCTCCTCGGATACCTGGATGGGCTCATTCCTATAGGGAATCAGCAGGGTGGGAGCCCAAAACGTCCCCTTCCATGCTACGTAATCATAAACATAGTATACTAGACCATAAATGCGCACTTTGCCGCGCCCGTCCATCTCAAGAAAATGTAATAATAATAATAATAATAATAATAATAATAATAATAATAATAATAATCTCTACTATTAAGAGCAAACTGGTGAATGCCTGGTGTCACATTTTCAGGATGGACAATAATACCCCCACGTCAATATACCAAAATATACCACCGCGCGCGCACCCTTTCCGCCTCCCGTTTCACGCACGCAAACAACCACGGAATTTTCTCCTCGTATTGTGGATCGGCCCTTTTGCTTCGGTCAGAAAGTTAAGGTACGTGATTACTCTAATCCCTATCTCTATGGCCTCCTCTCCGCACCTAGCACATTTGTTGAACTGAACTAATCAAATCTCAATGCTCAAATGATCATCCATTCCGATGCCACAACAGGACCTTCCAACCCGGTGGCACTCACGCTGTAACCTCCTGTCCCGAGTAGGTGCGGCACGACGCATTGCGCTCGATCTTGAGCCTCTCCATCGCGTCGGTGAACGCTCCGCACCTGCTGGCCACGGGACTGGCGCCGTCACCGGGGACACGTCCGGGCTGAACTGGGCCCTCGCGACACTTAGCAACATCGTGGCCGTCTGTCCCGAGGGCCGGCGCGCGAGGAGTCGCGTCCCGGACGCGGTGCCCGTCGGCCGTCCACCAGAGCGTGCTCAAATGGTCCGACAAGGCTGGGTGCCAGGAGAAGGCCACGTACGTACGTGCTGATGGTCCCGGCGCACCGGAGCTACGGCGACCGCGTAGCGATGGCTGAGACTGGCGCCACGTCCACGCTCGTGGGCACAGTGCTGGCGCAGAACCGTTCATCGATGATCCGCGTCGACAAGGGCAAGCAGGCCACCGCTCATACATTTTCTCCCATAACGAGCATCATAGCAAATTACTAGGCTGAAGCATAACTGCTGCGGAAAAAAGAAGATCCATCACGTGTGAAAGCCTACAGGGTTTCTTCTGTACGCTATCAATTTACCTATCTATGAATGATGGCACTTAATGTTTGTACAAGTTTCTTTCCCTTATTTGGTTCTCATTGATTTGTTACTGTGAGTTAGGCAATTAGTGGTCTAATGCAACATTTCGGTAATGTTGGGCACTTAGGCTCTTAGACTGAATAAACTAGATTCCCTCTCGGTCGACTATGAATTGTTTCTCATGACTCCCGAGTACCTTTACCAAAATATAGTGATACTCATCATATATTGGTAAAAAATATAGTTATAATCGGTGGTGTCAGCTGGTAAAAATACTAGGTTAAAAACTTTGTACGTTAAAAAGTTCGTTTAGTACGTTAAAAAACAGGGTCAAAGCTACGTGGTGACCGAGCAAAGTTTCGTTGTCTGACCGTGCTGGCAAAGAACTCCTATCATCTGGAAGTGAGCATGGGGAGAAGGAAAAAAGAAAGCGCATATCACACGAAACGAACAAACCAGAGAGAGAAGGAAAAAATAAATCAACGCAGAGAACGCTACCTTACTCCCATCGCCGTATAAAAGAGATCACGGCAACATAGGATCGAGCCATTGAGCGGCGGCGGGGATGGATCCAAGGGCAACATGGTAAGAGTGAAGCAGGTCACGCCAGGAACCTGGCGGAGGCGTGACGCTATGGTGGGGCGAGGGTGCGAGATGCATCATTCATGGGGTTCGACCGAGGGGTGAGCAGCGCTACGAGACGCGCGGCTCGAGCCTGCTGCATGGAGCTACGGGTGGTGGCCAGTCTGTAGGATTCGAGGGCCGCTGGGACATGGAAACACGGAGCTCATGGCGTTGTTGTTTTGCGAGAGCCTCCATTCTGAGGAACCAGGCGACGGGGTGAGGGATCGATAGGAGAGCAATGGGGAGCGCTTGGGAAAGCTTCGCTAGGATGGGACCGGGTGTGTGCGCTCACGCGCTCACCCGTGAGCGTATTGCGCACGGTGTGTTGTGTCTGGCGGCGGGGTTAGTGGGGAGAGATGCACTTCAAAGGGTGGATCCCCTAACTCTAAACCCTAAACCCTAAACCAGTTAACGCTAGCGACACAATAGTTGCAGGCTTGCAGCATCAGGGAGGTCGATGTGCTCGTGGAGACGACGACCGGATTTCTTTCGTTCCGGGCATGTGAATGGCGGGTCCACCCACGTGATGGAGGTGGGAGAAAATGTCTTGGATGCGTGTTGTTGATCGGACGAAGGCGCGCATTGGGTTGCCCCGATCGGACGGCTGGTGACCCCGGGGATCGGGGGATTTGATCCCCCGGGAGACGCTCAGCACTTCCCCCGTTAGATATGGTTTGTTGAGATTAATCGGTGAATCCATCCTTTGGTAAAAAACAAAAATTGATCGATGGGGCGTAAGCACGTGCAATGCAGCTGATTTTCTCTTCTCCCTTGCGCTAGATTTTCTCCTTCTTTTTGTGGTATGGGGATGGTTGTTAAAGCTTGCGCCCTGATTTTTAGTTCAGGGAGTTTGCGGGAGAGAGGAAAACATGGGTGGTGTGTTGTTTGTAATCTCTTAGAGGTGTGACACCGTCGGGCATTCATAATGTTGTGCGAGAATACCTTAGGCGCGTTGAGAGAGAATGTCTCTTAAAATGAGGGATAATATGTATGTACTTGCATTTTATACACACTGGATTAAATTATGTGAAGTAAATTCTAAAAAAAATTAAATACTATATGATTTTTTATCTACTTAAATATTTATGTGCATTGTTTGCACGTGTAACATGTGTGTGGCACTAGAGATAAACGAGAAAGCCGTGGTGAAGCACGGGCATTCCACTAGTAATAATAATAATATTTGAAATAGTCATATAGCATCAATATCGTGACACAAAAAGAAATGTTTGAGTTATAGACTAATATAAATATAGCTGCCTCCAACGGCATGGTGTTCGTTAATGAAGTCCCATGGAAATTGAAGTTGTTTATACATTAAAATAAATGTATAACTGTGACTATGCCACATATTATTGTCGACCACGTGATATGAAGACACTTGTTTTCAGAGAAATAGACCCAGTTTAATTGTTCAAAGTAACATTTCTCAGCCGAAAGAAATACAAAATATGCGAGGCAACAAACTTCTTTATTAGCTAGTGTCATACTGAATGCCATGAAGGCTGAAAGCACCGTCATTCCAACATAACCTTCATTATTTTCAAACACATTCAGTAATGTCACAAGCACAATGGCATATGTAGAAGTGGTGTCACTGCTGCATTCACTCACATTGCTAACATCATTCTTCATGCATACTTTACTGTCTGAATAACATAGATGAGCAAACCTGAAGAATATTTAAGGATAAGAAGAAATTGTCAAGTTTTATAGATGAGCATACCCTTCAAGGCGAGGGCCATAACTTTCGGCTGCATATATTTAGCATTAGAAGACTAATAAACCATCAAAGATCTTAATTGTCCAAGCAGTGAGTCAACAATGACATACTACGATTCAAATAAGAACTAAACATCTTGACAGTGATGGCAATGAGTCGGTGACTTCTTGTGGTGGGCACAAGTTTTAACTCTTGGATGCGGTAGATAGTGAGCATTGACCTGAATATATCATTTTCCTACTGTAGTCAACTAATAATTCTCTTCTAAAATCCAAATACTCGCAAGTTATATAAATATTTTTACCGTAACAGTTTTCCTATTGTATCACTAGTGCAGCTAGCTTTTGCTGCTGTTGCTGCACCACGCTTGCAAAATTAGAGCTAATAAAGCTTCACCAGTTCATACTTAGAGTAATTCTCACCATATGTGCTCTCATCGTCACAATCGAGCAGCATTTGGTAACACAACAAATGAGGGTAACTCTGTTCCATCAGCCAAAGCTACCCACAGATTCTCAATCTTTCAGTTTAAGAAGAAACAGACAACACATACTTATGCTTGTGCCTTTCCTGTGGTTATGTCAACAATTATTTGGGAAACCTACCAACACAGTGGGGCAAGCAAGGAAAATGAAATTTGAATCAAAAAGTGGGTAAATAATTACGTGTACCATCATGTAGTTAATGACTTCTATTCTGGGAAATCAAGCCTTTTATTTTTTGTGCCAAACATAAGTATTACAAACAAAAAAGGAATGACACTGGTCAAAAAAGCACCTCAGCTTTCAGCTTCTTCCATACACTATCTATTGTATATATTTGTGATTCAATCAAACCTGAATCCTCACGTTAAACAATATGCCTTTTTTCTACTGTCAAGTAGCAATATACCTGATACAAGATGTTATACATGCTTCATTCTTTTCTTTTCTACTATAAAGTAGGGATAGATGAGAAAAAAAGGAAATATACCTTTCCAGTGTTTTTTCGCACTTCGAAGTTATCATCATGAAGGTCCCTGGATTTTTTTATATATACTTCAGAGATGCTGAGACAAAAATGTGTACACATAGAAGAGCTTCTCACCTTGGACATCATGAAAAGTTCCCACGGGGCCTAGTAATTAGCAGTCCTATTTTCTTGATTGTGCAACACCTTTAGCAGTCCTATTTTGTTGATTCTGCAACACCTTGTACGGTGAAGGTTTACCTTGTTCCTATACAAAGATGCATACACTGTATCACTCCATCACTCTGGATGGCTTTCAGTAGATACAGCCTTGTAAGGAAGCAGTTAAATTTACACAATCAGATTCAACATCCTACAACAATGTAATCATATCTCAAATAAAATCTGCAAAGAAATGCATGTATCACTATTCAGTTAAACTATTACTCAAAATATTGTCTCGGGCATGCTATTTCATGTTACAGAACCATGAATATGAGATAACATGTAGGGTATGTAATGCAGAGTAGGAAAAGTTAATACTTAGATCGATAGTCAGTCCAAAATCATGAGCAGATTTAAAAGTCTCCCTCTCTTTATCTGACAGAACATAATGAAGTTTAGTCTCAGATGACCACAATCACTGCTGAGCAACAATGGGAGGTCTCATCGGCACTTAGAAACCGGCACCAACATAATACCCTACTATTTCCCCCGTAGCTTGACCACATGTTGCTTGTACTTCTCCATCAGTGTATTATACCTTTACGGAAAGCTTAACATACCACCCTTAAGCAAGATGCGTATGATTGTATGTGTACCTAGGAACCAGGGGGCAGCCGGGTGGTCAGGGTTTGCGAGCCCCTTGATCCAAAGGGATAGGAGGAGATAATCATCTGACTGATCTAGAAGTCGATCATTATCAAATAAGACAAGCAGGAAATCTGCAAGACATTACCAAAGAACCAAATAAAGGGAAACAATGGTCCACAGATTAAATATGGAATGTTCAGTAGCTGATAATAAGAGCTATAAATCCAAGAGATCTATGTGCAACCATCCAGACTTTTCATCGCCAAGAAGATGCAAAATTTTGCATGAAGAAAGGAAAACATTTCTAACTATCACCGTACACACACAGTACATGAGTACATGAAAAACTTATGGCATATGGACGTTGTTTCCTCGGAATTAAAGTAATATGGTACGAACTGCACTTATCTTGAAAAATATAACAAAGAATTATAAGAGTGTAGGTTGAACAGCTCGAATAAAAACATAAGTGTTATAGTACAGGAATGAAAACACCATTACAACTCAAGAACTGGTGAAAAAAAGATACCAAAATGGAAAAAGATGGCTCCACCTTGATAGGCTGCCGAGGAGGTACAAAGATTGTGTATGTTTTTTCCTCATAGCATCCGGCTTCTTCAGCTTTCCATTCTTCCTGGGAACCAAAAAGTAGCGAGATATATGGTACTTTTATGTAGTAGTAGTATTAGTACCCTCTAACAGAAATGTGATTCAAATGGCCATGTAAACAAAAATGATAAGAAAGATTAACAAAGGGCCGGTAAGTAATAAGAACTGAAATTGCATAAACGAGAGTACTTGTCCAGCAGCCATTGTCGCAGATGAAGGCCAAACACTTCGTGTTAGCAGTTTCGTGAATAAATATCCTAAACAAACGAGCACGCTAATCACCAAAACAAACAACAGTAAGTCAGTTTGGTACCTAATGTTTCATCAAATGGGAGAAGATTTGGAAACTAAGTTGCCCGCCAAAAATTAAACAATTCATTTGGCGCTTAGCCCATAACAGTTTGCCTGTCAAGAGGAATATCAAGCGCAAGGGAATTGAATGCGACACACTTTGTGTTTGCTGTAGAAGGCTGGATGAGGATTGTGCTCACCTTTTCCTGAGATGTAAAGAAGTAACAAAAATATGGAGAGAACTAAAATTGGATAATATCCGTAATCGAATGTGCCAAGCCCAGGATGGAAAAGAAGCCGTACAAGAGCTGCTAAATTTGACTGAAAGAGATAGTGTGCAGGTATGCTGTCTCCTCTGGTGCTGGTGGGGTAGAAGGAATAAAATCAACGCGAAAGAGAATGTTGGCCCTTGGGAACATACAGTGGGACAAATCAGAACCTGGACTGCTGAATCTTTGCAGCATTGTGGCAAACTGCTGAAGGAGAAGACTGAGAGGCCTGGACTGATGTGGCAGGCTCCGATCGGTGATGTCCTTAAAATAAATATTGACGGAGCTTATCATGCCGCACAGAGAAAGGGAGGATGGGGCTTCGTTGTTAGAGACAGAAGTGGAGCAGTGAGAGGCTCTGGAGCGGGTGTCCTTCCATGTGTGGCTAGTGCAATACAAGCAGAAGCACATGCATGTACAGAAGCGGTGTATGCAGCTATGACATGGGGAATGGTGAACGTCCAAACTGAGTCCGATTCTCAAGTTTTGCTTCGTGCGATCCAAAGCAATGATCTGGACCTGACACCTGAGGGGGTGATCTACCGGGACTTGAGAGTCCTTCTTCAGTTAAATTTTAATCAAGTTAGCTTTTCTTTTGCCCCGCGGGCTTGTAATAATTTAGCACATTGCCTAGCAGCCTATGGTGCCAGCCGACAGGATTCTCGACTACACTGGTCGGAGTCTCTGCCTGACGATGTACGAGTTATGGTGGCCAGCAAGTTTGCTGAGCCTGGTGTTTAATGGAATCTGGTGTTCCATCTCAAAAAAAAAAAAAGTTTGGTACCTAATGTTGGCATCGATGAAAATACTGAGAAGAAAGAGGATGATGGGCAAACAGAATTGCAGTTCTAAGCAAGGAATATCGCTGACGACCAATGGGACGGCCGAAGGCGAGACGGGAGGGGTAAAGAAAGTTCGATTGCTCGCTGCACATATATATGAAAAAACTGAAAATAACAATGATTAATTACCATAATTACAGGAGGGAGAGAGTCAATTTTTTACCACCATTATCACGACGCCGGCGGCGGTTTCAGTTTGCACAATGATTACGACTCCACCTGCCCCACCGGAAGGGGAGTGGTTGGTCGGATGGTGGGCCGGGTACAGACGCAAATCGAAGAATCCTAGGCCTGCATCCGCTGCTTGCAAGCCATCTGCCTGGCGCCGGCGCCGGCGCTGGCGCCAGAGAAGAAGAGAAGGATTTGGGCGTGGAATTGGGAAGCATGTTCTAAATCGAGGTGAACTGGAGGGGTACGGCACCAGAAGTCATAGAGCGATGGTAGAATCGGCTCGCTGGTTGTTCATCGGCGCGAATCAATCGCGGAGCAAACTATGGATGAATGAAAGTGTCGGTGGAGTTCCTACAGGCGGCGCGACCTGGGGAGAACAGCGAAGTTTCTTTCTACAGGGGAACGGCTAACAAAATAATGAGGGGAACGTATGCTGAGGATAATAAAAATAGTAAAAGGATCAAACTGATAAGGCCCATATGACTGTCTCACAGCCCAATTAACCAGGATCTGCCTAATTTGATTTATGGAGTAGCAGCCCAGTAAGAGCATCCCCACTCGTTGGCGCTCCCCACGCCCAAATCCGGCGAAATTTTCGTCCGGATTGGAGGAAGATTTGGCGTGGGGGGCAGTAGTTTCCCAGCCGCGTGCCCAGGCGAAGTCGACGATGCGAATTTAAAAAACGGAAACTTGACAAACTTCGGCTAAATTCGGGTGAATATAGACTAAATTTAATGATATTTAGACTAAAACGGGCGGAGTTCATACATAGAGGCCGAATTCGACTATATTTCGAATTCGGCTAGGTGAATTCAAATTTTAAAACACGGCGCTACATGCCCAAATGGCGTGTAGTCTGTGCCGTCCGTCGTCGGGCCGTCGTCGTTGGCCTTCGCCGGGGCTCAGCTGCCGGCGCGTCTCCCCGGGGATGGCTTGTACGATCGTCGTCGGAGGACTCGAGGTCGACGACGGGGACGCGACGCGGATGGAGGTGTCGCAGGACGGCGGTACCGCGCGACATCGTCGTTGGCGGTTGGCGGCGCGGGCGGCGAGTTGGCGTGCGGCGGCCGGGTCGGCCGGCCGTCGCTGCTCCGCCTCGGCGCTGCCGATCGCGCGCGATCCATGCGGCGTCGTCGCGCGCTTCTCCTCCTCTGTCGACAGCGACACGGCGATCGCCTCGCCATCGCGCCTCTCGCGCGCTCCTCCTCCTCGGCGAGCGGCTTGCGGCCTCTTTCTTCGTCTTCTTCCGGCCGCTCGCGGCGCGGAAGGCTGTTCTCGGATGACGAGGCGCCGCTGCTGCGCTCCGGTCGCCGGCGGAGACGCCGGCTCCTTCTGACGCGCCCGGCGTCGAAGGCGGCGTCGCCTCTCCTCACGCGCCAAGGATGACCTTGACGCCGATCCGAAGACGACGAGCGCAGCCATGCGCCGTGGCTGCCGCGCCGACGGCGGCTCGCCGATGCCCTCGATGCGAGGGGGCATCGTGAGCACCGGTAGTTGCCGCCCTCGATGTGCGCGAGGACGTTCGCCAACGTCCTTTCCGCGCTCCACCACCGTCGGCGGCCGCGGCGTTGTTGCGCGCAGGCGGAGGCGGCGGGCCGTCGTTGGCCGCCACTCCCGCTCCCACCGCGGAGGAAGTAGGAGTTCCACCGCGTGTAGTTGTCGGGGTGGTGGCGCGGGTCGGCGCGCTCCTCGTCGGTCATCGTCATCCTCGCCTCCTCGATGGCGACGTCGAGGGCATGGCCCCGGCGGCGGGATTGGCGCCGCCGCCTTAGCCGCCAGCCGCCTCCGGGAGGCCTCGTGTCCGGTGGGCGGGGGTACCGCCAGTGGAGGTGCCCCTCCCACGCGTGGAGCGACCGGCGGGGAAGCCGTTGTTGGCTGCGCCGTCGTCGTCGTAGAACGCCATCTTGAGAGTAGAGGAGAGTGGAGGGAGAGTGGAGCACGGGGTGCGCCTCGCGGCGAGCGGACCGGCGTATATAGGCGTGGCTGGCGCGGGGATTAAATGCCGCGTGGATTGCGACGCGTCCGCGGCGAGCTGACCGGCGGCAGCCTTTAGTGCGCGCGGAAGACGATGCGTGCGCGGAGACGACGACATTAACTCGCCGCGTGGCCGGCGATGCGGACCGGCGGGCTTTACCGCGCGGAAGACGATGCGATGAGGACGACGATCGGTTTCTCTCGCCGACAAGTTGGGGCCACCGAGACGCGTGGGAAGTTTCCGCCGTTTGCGCGCTTTCGTTTCGTCCGAGTCCCCGAGCGCTGGGGGGGGCGTGGGATCGCCGGATGAATTTAGGCCCAAATCCGGACGAAAACGAGGAACCGGGGGCGCGACTGGGCCGAATTTCGCCGTCCGGATGGAAAAAACGCTCGCGGGGGCCTGTTCGGGGGGCCGAGTGGAGATGCTCTAACGAACTGGACTCTTTGAGGGGGATTGAACGAAGTAAATAACCTTGCCACCGACGGTTCGGGAGTACTCAATTCATGCAGATCGTTAGATGAGCCGATCCGACGGCTTAGGGCTCAAAATCGCTGTAGAGGCTCCTAGCTAGGTGAGTTTTACTGTTTACTAATTTCCCCTATGTGTAATTATGTGTAGGTCCCGTTATAAGGGTATATTTCCCCGATGTGTGATTTTGATAATTAATGATAATCCCTATGAACTAATGTTTTCATTGAGTTTATATGAAGGAATATTCCATAGCTAATTCATATAGTATATGTGTTGGATTTAAGTGTGGATGCCATGAAGATAAAAATATACCTTGAGTATTGGCATCAAGATCATCGATTTGAAGAGAAGAATATGATATGATCAAGATTCCGAGAGTTTGATTTCAAGATAAGAATTCATGATATGGCTCTAAGCTGATATCATGATAGTCTCATGAGTTGAGCTATTGTTGACTAAGTTTTAGAACATGAATCAAATGAAGAATTCTTTATGTATCTCAAGATAGCCTCATGAGGAGATACAAGGTTGACCAAGACTAAGAGTGAAGATTGAATTCAAGTTGGTCAACACATCAAGCATAAAGAATGTACAAACACGTGATTCACGACTCGTAGTTGAGCTTGCTGAGTACCTCCGTACTCAATCTATTCTCTCATCCCTTTATAGACTTTAGAGAAGGTAGGTCATTCATCCAGACCTAATAGGACGAGGAGGAGGACCACTATAGGAGCGGACGTCAGATAGTCGGAGTACACTAGTAGTCACCGAGTTTAGATATAGTTGAAATAGAGATACAATATAGGAGGGAACAACTCCCCCAAACCCTAGAACATATCCGTTGAAAGTATTGTTGTAGTAGCAAGCATAAGCCTCGTAGGACCCGAGATAGATCTTGTTGTAGAGTAGTCGACAATTTGCTTCTTCTAGACCTTGGTTTGATTAGAAGCTTACATGGCAACTTCAGTGTGCCATTGTGATTCCAGAGACTTCTTACAGAGGATATCTTGTGATGAGAGTCTATTGTTAGACACCTGCTTTGGATATGCGATGTTTCTGTTGAGCTACTCTGTTAGGTGTAACGTTCATGGATGGTGTTCCGTGAAGATTATGCCAACGATTTGTACACTATAACATACAATGTGCACGGTCACTACACCGAGGAAGAAAAATATGGAATATCCACCACAAGATGACATATACAGAGACCTTGTCTCTGAAGTAAAAAGAGAGAAGTCCAATTTACCCCCCTAAACTTGTCTCAAAATTCAGCTTACAACCCTCAACTTTATTTTGGTTCAACTTTCAACCATGAATTCTAAAAACGGTCCAGAATCACCCCTTGCATTGTATTAAGTTGTTTTTGTGTACCATGCATGTTGTATGTTGATAAGTTGACACAGTATATAGGAAGAAAACCCGCTAACTGGCGAGAAAAACCGGTTCAAAACATGTCAAAAAAGGGTAGAAGGTCCAATTCCGAACGGTTTATAAAATTCAGGGTTGAAGATTGAACCAAAATAAAGTTGAGGATTGTAATCTGAACTTTGAGACGAGTTTAGGGGTGTAAATTGGACTTCTCTCAAATAAAAATATCAACGAGGGAATAGATGGCAAGTGGAGACTCTGCTCAGGAGGGGTGGCTTGAGTGCCTCCTTTAGAGCACGTGATTTTTTTAAAACAGTTCAAAATATCAAAAGTAAACAAAAACAAAAAAAAAACTGAATGTAGTCGGTGAGGATTCTACATGTGTGCAAATTTTGAATGCGAAATACCTATTCTAGGCTAAACAAAAATGATAAAGGTCTAGATCTAGGTGTGGTAAATTTTTAACTTCTAAAATTTGTAAGATTTATCATTTTTTTCTGAGCCCTGAGTACATGTTATTTATACATTGGAAACCTATACACTTGTACTGTACGTCGTTGACAACATTCCGAACTTTTTGGGATTTTTTGGCAGTTTCGAATCGATTTTAGAATTTTCAAAGGAAACTTATGGCCCTGGGCTGGGCATTTTCACTAGAGTAGACTCCTAGAGCCCACGAGTAGGTCGTGGCTGTCTCCTTCCCCAATCCTACAGTTCAGTAGTTCACATCTCCAAATCCTTCCAGGCTTACCAGCGCCGCGCCGGACAGACTGAAGCTCGGAGCTCTGCTCCGTCGGCGAACGGCACGGCGGCCGCCCCTGCTTGGCCCTATGCTGGCACCGGCACCATCCCCTCTCCAGTTTCGCTCCGCCACGCACCCGTGAGCTCATCTCAAGTCCTCAGCCATGCCTCCGCCGCCGCAGCCGCTCGTGGCCGCGCCTGCTCCGGCCTCCTATTCCCGCCCGCTCCGCCTCACACCCATCCGACGCCGCCTCCCCGCCACCCGCGCGGCAGTCTCCACCGCGTCCCACGCCCACGACGCCGTCTTCCTCCGCCGCGCCGCCGACGTGGCCGACCGCTCCGCGGGGCTCACCTGCCCGCACCCCAACTTCGGGTGCGTCATCGCCAGGCCCCAGCTCGAGACCGACGACCTGGAGGCGTGGGTGGCAGGCGAGGGGTTCCTCTACGCGCAGGGCACGACCTGCGCGGAGCTCCTCGCCGCCCAGGAGGCCGGCGAGCACGCCCGCGGCGCCACCGCCTACCTCAACCTCGAGCCGGGCGACTGCTACGGGGACAGCACTGCCGTGTCCTCCCTCGTCCAGGTGCACCCTTCACCATCTCAGTTCAGTTTCTCTGAGGGGATGCTGTACTTCTGAAAACTGTGGTTCTGTTAAAAACTAGAATGTATTTTATAGGACGGCTGCATTACATTTGCTCAAGCTTTTAGTCAATACATTCAGATTCTTGCTGTATATTCATGTGAAAAGATGCCCTAACTGCAGGGAGAAAACTAATGGTTTTATCAGGCAGGAATTACAAGAGTTGTGGTGGGTCTTAGACATCCCTTGAAGCACTTGAGAGGGAAAGCAATTCAATCATTGCGAAGTGAAGGCATTCAAGTTGATGTCGTGGGGGAAGATCTCCAGAGCAAATTGTTCAAGGTGACTCTTGGTTTATATGTTAATTATTAACTTTTGGATCAGCTACAGTGTCAAAATAGCAGTAAGCGCTTAGCGGAGGCACACCCTACCTTGCATGTTGCATCATGTCCTCTAGAAGCCATCTTTAGAAGTGGTTTAACAAATCTAAAATACAAATATTTATTTATGCTATATGATTGCTAAAGAAAAGCACTCAACTAGACAATAAGCTCCAGAAATATCTTGTATGCTTTACTTTGAGTATTCATTGGATATAAATCACTATGCAACTGTTGGTTTGTAAGATCACGTGTGTCCTGAATGTACAGTTATGGTTTTGAGGATTTGGCAGTTGACACTAAGGGCATGTCCAATGGTGGACGCTAGTGTAGGCGCTTCAGCGGAGAAAAACCAGAACTTAATCCCAGTCTTCCTAGGATTAGGACCCTGGTGCCTGGGCTTAGGGCCTCGCGCTGTAGATGCCCTAAGGATAAAGTGTTTTTTATATGTTCTTAGGTTTTCTTTAACTAGAAATGTCTTAGTGACCACTTCTGTTGTTCTATCAGAGTTTAATCAGAAATTCAAGTTCATTAACGTCTTTAATAGCTACTAGAAATGGCAAACATAAGGATTATATCTGAGATTATTTATTGTTTTCAGTCCATAGGAGACAGCTCCTTGTCGTCAGCATTATGAATATGATGTGTATTGTGGCAAGATAACAAAGATAACCGATTCACCAAATTGCCTAACATTTAAAGTATAATTGCTAACAAATACCGAGCATCTTACTAAAGCTTCAAACACCTTGATGCCCGTTTAATTGTAAGGTCAGCACTCTTACTAGTTGCAACTTACAACGTAGCATAGTTTTCTTACATGGTTGACATACTTATATTGATTTAGGCAGCTTTCTTGACCCCGCCACTCATTTATTCATTTCAGTTGTTCTGTTATGAGTTTGGAACATCTACAAACCCCTTTTTGCTAATGTATTTTCGTGTTTAACCTAATAAGCATCTCAGAGATATATATTATCAATTTGCTCTTTTAGTTTTCTATTTCAATGCTTTTCTGTACATTATGTGCTGGTTGCTTAGGCTTTCTTTGGCACTGCAATAGGTTATGGTAATCGTACCAAGCAGTTTTTTCTAATAAGAACATTACAGTGCAGCAGCCACAAACTTGAATTTCACTGACTTGCTAATATGTTTTAAGGTGTTCACTGTAGGAAGCTCTAACTTCATGCCTCATCGTAAATGCTCCATTACTTTACCGAGCTGCCTATCATGTTCCATTCTCGGTTCTGAAATATGCTATGACTGCAGATGGTGAGGCCTAGTATTTTTTTTCATTTTCTTATATTAGTCTGGTTAATTTGTTACGTAACTACAGCTGAGCAGTAATATTCAACTTGTACTTTATTTCATTTTCATCGATGGAAATGACAGGCAAAATTGCAGCTAGTAGTGGGCACGCATCTTGGGTAAGCGGCAGAGCATCCAGAGGCCGAGTATTTGAATTGCGTGGAAGAAGTGATGCCGTTATAGTTGGTGGAAATACCGTCCGCCGTGATGGTAATGAAGAGATAATGCAATAAATTTTATTTTGTGTGTTACATATCGGTGTTCCTTCATAGGATTGAAAAGCTGTTAGTTGTGTTATAGATCCTCGATTGACTGCAAGGCATGTGAAGGGGCATGTTCCAGTGCGCATTGTAATGTCACAAACTTGTAACCTTCCTGAAGAAGCAAATTTATGGAATGTTCATGAGGCCTATACAATAGTTGCAACACAAAGAGGTGCTCGGAGAGATTTCCAAAAGAAGCTGGCTATGAAGGGTGTGGAAGTAGTGGAATTCGACATGCTAAATCCTAGAGATGTTATGTCATATTGTTATGATCGTGGTTACCTTTCTGTATTATGGGAGTGTGGTGGGACCCTATCAGCTGCTGCTATATCTGCAAGAGTTATTCACAAGGTAAATGCTTTTTATTTTACGATATGTCTGTCATGTGCAATTACTTATGTATCGAACATATTAATAGTTATCCAGAATGTTTATTTGTTGCCTTTGTTGTGCTATTTCGTTTGCTAATGTTTGTTTGAGTTGTGAATTTGAAATCAAACCTAGCAATGGTAAGGCACTCTTCTACTCTCTCCATCCCATGAAACATGTCTCAAGTTTGTCTAAATTTAGTGTCTAGATACATCCAAATTTACACAAACTTAAGACATGTTTCATGGGATGGAGGGAGTATTTAAGAAGTTAATAGAGTTCTCTTGTGAATTGTTAATTGCCATAGCACTCTTCTGTTTTTTGCAAGTTCGCAACTATCAAATCTGAATGATATTTATAATTTGTATGCTTTCCATAAAAAAGTGGCAAGCTATCTTCAATGTCTTTGCAGTTGAATTTTGGTAACTTCCCACAAGGGGATATTACATCAATTGCTCTTTATTTTTTACTTCACTGTAATCAGCTTTCCCTTTTTAGAATAAGAATGTTAAAAGGATAATCTTATGACCTCGATATACAGATGCTCCCCAATTTGAGCATTATGTAGACATACTTTTATATCACGGAGAAGTAGTACTGCTCAGGCCTCAGGGACCTTTGGGGAGGGACCACTCTTTGGACAGGGACTCAGAAAACCATAGGATAGTCTATGTGCATTCACTTTCCTAAGCATCTTATATCCACCATGCACCATAAACATCAGCCAGTTCCCATATGTGCATTAAATGACTTCATTTTATTAGGTTTGGTCTTCTTTTTTGCTTTTGTGTGTATGTTGTATGCCACATTATAATTTACTCTGCTCACAACTTCATGCCGTATATTTTGTTCTTCCAACAGGTGTATGCATTCTGTGCTCCAAAAATAATTGGTGGAGTAAATGCTCCAACACCAGTAGGTGAACTAGGGATGAATCAAATGACTCAGGCAATTGATTTAATTGATGTTTCATATGAGCAGGTTAATTCCCTATGTTCCATTTCGAATTCTCATGTGTTTTCCTTCAATTATATGTTCTCGCTAGTTGCTAGATTATGTGTCATGCTTTTCTTGCTATTGTGTAAGATAAAATTTATTTCTGTAGAATTCAGTAGTTCCCTACTGGCTACCGCATCTTCCAGCTTTGGATAAAAGTTCATACACGTGTTATCTTATATAATTATTACATGTTACACTGAACATCGGAGTAACTGTGCATGTGACTGTAGGCATCTGTATATTATTTAGGAGTAGTAATGACATCTGCATGTGTGTCCCTCTTAGTTTCATGGCAGTAATATTATATATTTCCTTACAATATTGCAGATTGACCGTGACATGCTCATGAGTGGATTCATCCAACCTATTCCCGATCTCTCACCTGTGATACCATCTGTGGATGAAATACCTTCAGTTGATCCAGAAGTATCTCCATATGAAACAAATATTATCTCCTTTTACAAGACTTGGGATACCTTTGGGGCTTTCTCAAACTTTTCTCCTCATCCACTTCACATGCCTGACGAAAAAGGAGATTGTTTGACATGGCTAACAGTGGAGCACTATTACCAGGTTTCACTTTTCGGATGTTTATCAGTGCTACTTTTGTGCTATTCTCTGCTATGAAAATGAATTTTTGATCATGTTTGACTAGAGCATCTTTTAAACCTTCCACATCTGCAAATGTTATTTTAGCATCATAATTGCACCTGTGAACCTGTGAGTAAGCCCAAAATTATTTGCAGGCACATAAGTTTGTTGGCGTTGACAATCCTCAAGCAAGAGACGTTGTGCAAGAAATAAAGCAGGCAAGGAGTCCTGAAGAAGCTGCTAGAATAGGAAGGACTCGGCAAAGAGAATTTCCTGAATTGGTATATCTGAATACTCTGCTATACTGTTTGCTGATTATTGTGGGAAAGGATCAACAGACCATCTAGATACAATATATAAAATTGGCATCTATTTTTTTTTTTTTTGATCTTCTTCCTGATGAAAGGTATTATAAAGAGTATACCTAGGAGGAAGTAGGTGTCTTTTCAATCAAGAAGATAAGCACCCAAACTCGAGTCAAAGAGAACCTGAAAGATTGCTAAAGGGGAAAGTATCTCGGTAGCATTAGTAATAAGATATATAAATTGGAAAATAACTGGCAAGAGTGTAACTTAGGTGTTATTTTCCATCTGGCATGATTGTAGTCTCATAATGCGATCTTTACATCTAGTTCTGCCAATTGAACTCCTAAGTACATATTTTCACCACAATTTTGTCATCTAACATTTTCACTATAATGCCACCAATATTAACTTGATGGGCCTTGTTTATAGCTTATATATAACTTATGGCAATACTGTCCATCCCACCATATATCCGCTGCAATTCATTAGGTACCTCATGTGCACACATTTTTTATTTAAAAGTACATCACACTGTATTCTTACTTGCCTTTACCAGAAAATATGTCCAACCTTTACCTGTCGTTGTACTATGGTGTTCAAATTGTATGTTACCTGTTGCTGTCAACATTAATAGATCAACATGAAAGGATGTTCTGATTTTTTGACAAAATACATTAATGTAGACATGCAGTGCTCCTGAAGTAATTCATAAACATACCTTCAAATTTTCTCTTCAAACGTGTCCCAGCTAAAAGTAGAAATGTAGTACTGTAGCGAATGGGTGAACTAATCCCTGGCTGCTCTTTCTTTGTGGTTCTTGATAGCAGAGGCGAATGTGTATCTGAAATTATGTAGGTTTGCATCTTGTTATGCTTAGAAAATATTCAGCAATTTTGAAAGGATTCTTCTTTCATCCTGAAATCATAAAAGCGGACAGGAACTCCCTTTAATTTTCCCTCTAATTTATGTGTTAGTTTGAGGGTGTATATCATCACTCACTGCTGTTGGCTGGGTAGGTGTTATGGGCATGGCAGTGCCAACGGACCATAGGTAGGGTGTGCATGGAGACAATTACCACATAATATTTTTTGCCTTCGCTCCTTCTCTTGCATGTCACATTGACCATTTGCTGCATGCAAACCAATTTTGTTTCTCTCTATTTAACTCTTTATTGCCTCGTTAGGTACGGACAGATTGGGAGTCCATGAAAATCGACGTGATGTACAGAGCTCTAAAATGCAAATTTTCAAGTTACCCCCACCTGACCGAGATGCTGCTGTCAACGGCTGGCTCTGTTCTTGTCGAGTCCTCGCCCCATGATTTATTCTGGGGCGGTGGGCGCGAGGGTGAAGGTCTGAACTACCTGGGAAGATTGCTGATGCAGTTGAGATCGGAGATTCTGGGAACAGTTCGAACAAGCGTTGAGGTAGCAGATTCTGCTTGACTGACCTCCAGGAGATGTGAGGCCTGATTGCAGGTTCTTGATAGAGTTATATCTTACACACCAAATTTTTCTGCGGCATTGGTATTATTAAGAGTTAATATGCGTGCTCATAACTCAATTCAGTTGACCAAAGTGCTGGTTCCCGAAACTCCGTTGCCTACATGTTTCGTAGATGTTAGCAATTTGCGAGGCAAAGGAAAGCCATAACGAATGGTTTGGCAAAGAAATTTCCGGTGTCGATGCGTAGTATGTCAAACATATAAAATAAGGATCACAAACATATAAAATAAGGATAACAAACATATTAAATTTAAAAAAGTAGACACATAATAACGATATACTGAAGAACTAGATCCACACACGAACCAAAACACTTAAAGAACTAGACACGCACATGAACAAAACACTGAACACTCGATCTAAACACGATGAGCTAGATATCCGGACTTGACATTGCCATTACTCGACACACACATACTAATCAGTTGTCGAAATCTTCCTCATCGCTAGGGGTGTCCTCTGAAGCGGTAGTTGAAAAGTTGTTCAACCACCATTCATCATTAGGTGGCCATGCCGACGCCTCTCCTTTGGCGTACTCCGCTTCATATTCGGCCCTCCTCTGTCGCTTTCCCGCTCTCTTCTCTCTCCTCACCGATTGCCTCTCCTATCAGAATGTGTGCGTGGCTGTCACGTCTTCGGGATGGTCTCTGCACCACTGCATCATGAACTTCTCGTCCGCCTGGGCGATAGCAATCCACCACTGACCTTGGCGGTAGCGCCGCGCTTCCCCCTCTGAGTGAAGTAGTGGTTCATGAGCGAGAATCCCGGCTTCCGTCAAAGACCTAACCTCCGGGAAGTTAATTTCGTTGTGCGACCGGGCAAACCTCCACACCGCAACATCGTATGTGTGGGCAGCATCCTCCTTCCTGTAGAAGGTGCCGATCCACACACGCACTCCACCGTCGGTGATTTCAGCCGCGAAATGACCCCCTGGCCGCAAGCGAACGCTGATGAAGCTCGTGATGCTACGACGATGAGTAGCCATCTCAACGGCATCAAAGTTGAGAGGATTCTGTGGTGGTGTTAAAGGAGAAGTGTTGCTGGTGGTGTTGCCTTGGAGGAGAAATTCCCAACACATGGTTATATGTAGGGAGGCGAGGGGCTGAAACGGCGGGAAAACTTGGCGGGAGAAAAACGGGAGAGAAAGGGCGACAAAGCTTGGCAGGAGAAATCAGGCGGGAAAAAGGGAAAAAAAGGTGAGGCTATGACGAGGATGGCCGTCGGCATATGGGGTAGCTGTGACGTCACATTGTAGGTGTAAAAAAGAAGAAAAAAAGGGTCATGGCTATGCCGAGAGCAGCCGTCGGCGTAGCCCTGATGCCGTGCCAGGGCCGTCACGGTATGTCTACGGTAGGCCACGTGCTCAGGCCTACGCCGAGGGCAGCCATTGGCGTAGCTCTGCCTACGTCAAGGGCATCGCTACGCCGAGAGCTTTTTTGGCGGGCTGGTTTTCCCACCCCATATGCCGACTGCCCTGATTTTTGGCCATCGGCGTATGACCAGGCCCGTCGGCGCGTTAGGCTATTCGTGTAATGGGTGTTTAAAAACCTTGACATGGTATCGCGTTGCTCATAACTCGACTCAGTTCAACTCCAGAGACACTTTCAAATCGAGTAAAGTCTAAAATAAACCTTGAAATCATAGATGATGTTGTGATTGAACCCTGAATTCTCAATCCCAGGAACTGGCACCCCGAACTTACAATTCCCGGCCTGCTCTAGCGTGACACTTAAATTTGGACAGGTTTGCTGATGTGGCTATGGTCAGCGTTGGAAACAGGAAAAAGTCTATTTTAAACCCTGAATTTATAGACGTTCGGCGAATCAAACCCCGAACTCAAAATCCCTGTCATTTATACCCTGAACTATGCAATCCCGGTCTAAATTAAACCTTCGATCTGTTTGGGGGACCGGGAAAAGAATAATCCCAACCGGGAATAGTCTTTGTCTCACTGATTAGATGGGCCCGTATGTCATCTCCATCTCCTATCCCAAGCAATCTCACCCCCATCTAAATAAAGCACCGGCCACTACAATCGGCATGGTGAAGGGCAGGGGGCCGTCCGGCCAGCTGTTGCTACTCTCGTTCCTTGTTTGGCTGGAGTGGCCGGGATGAGGATGCGGCGGGGACGGGAAGAGACAAGGAGACGTGGAGGAGCTAGGGCGTTGACCCTCGATGCCGACGGCCGGAGCTCGCACGAGAAGGTGACCGGCGGCTGGCAGCGGAGTGCCGGCTCCCATGGTTGGGCCGCACGAGCGGGCTGAGGCAGGCGGCTAGCTCCGCCGGCATGTCATTGTTTTGGCTGCGCCAGCCTGGGGTGTTCTACATCAGGGAAGGAGACAACCGGGCGACCGGCACGGGGACCAGCAGGCGAGGTGCTCTCCTCACTGCTGACTTGACTGCCCCTCTCCGGCGACGGCCTGGTTGCTGACCAGCGATAGGAACATCTGGGCAGCGGAGACGGGGCAAGTGGTGCTTGCTAGCATCAGCCTCCGTGAGAGATTGGGGAAGAAGAAGAATCTTACGTGTGGGCCAATATAGCCAGTGAGAGTAGCAATTTTATTTTTATTTTTTTCCTCTGAAAAACTGTTTCAAGGTTTGATTTAGACCGGGATTGCATAGTTCAGGGTACAAACGTCAGGGATTTCGAGTTCAGGGTTTGATTCGTCGAACCTCTACTAATTCAGGGTTTAGAATAGACTTTTTCCTTGGAAAACATTGACTGATAACTTTAGTACTGTAACATTTTTTTGTTTCACCTCTGCGTACACACGCATGCCGCCCATGCCTGGTAGCCATGCACCGTGCTGGAGTGCATCGTCCCGAGCCGTAGGGGCATTGGCTCGCCGGCGTGATGCACTGATGCCCACCATCAGCTAACCGCACCACTGAATCAGGAGCACGCACCTCTGTTCGCTGAGAACACGCGCTTCTCAGGGCACCTCTTCCTCGCCTTGGGCCACAACTGGGCGTTGGTACTCGGCAACCTCCGCCTCTGTCGTAAGCTCGGTGAGCTCATCCGATCTACCCGCGAGGAGATCCCTCGCCGACATGAACAACACGGCGGGCTCGCGCGCCCCACCGCACGCAGCCATCTTCAGCGTGAGCAAGAGCAGCTCTGTCTTGGGGCCGCCGAAAGCCACCCTTTCTAGCGCGGCCACGGTCTTCAGCGTCCACCACACCATCTGTTGCAAACAATATTCCTAATCCAGCTCTTGCCGGAGGCACCTCCGCAACTCCGACTGGAACTGCGCTCGCCAAGGCCAGGAGCGTGTGGGATATGGCGGAGATGGGCGACCTGGGTACGGCTCGCGGCCGGACCTCCATCATCAGCACGCAATCGATCTGCTTTCCACCACCTCGAGCATCAATGGCGATTGAGCTGATGGCTACGGCGTGCTTCCGGTACTTAGAGTGATTGCAGAAGTGGGTAACACGGTGCGCTGCGACACCTCCGCCGCCGCCACCGCGCCCTAGGTGCTGGGCGTTGTCAACGCCAAACATACGCCGACACAGAGAGAGGGGTCGGACCGTCGGAGGAAAGATTGGAAAAAAACCGTAAGGTGTGGGCCATGAGTGTCTGCGTGAGAGAGATGGGGAAACCATGACTACATCAGCGATCCCTTGTTTGGGAACGAGCTAAATGTCGTTGTAGACCGGGATTGGTGAGTTTGGGGTGCTGATTTTCGGGATTAAGAGTTGAGGGTTTAATTTAGACACCCTCTCTATAAATCTAAGGTTTAAAACAGACTTTACTCGTTTCAAATCTGCACATTACCATCAGTTTACACATTACCATTTGTAAGGCTGAAAAGCAGCACTGCTGAAAGTCATGCGGTAGATACACACATGGTAGCGACGGCCATGTAGACGCGGAGCAACATAGGCCGTCTGATAACTGTGAACTCGAGCCATCATCCGATCATCGTGCCCACAAGAATTAACCTATACTTGCAAAAGTCCACTGCGAAACACACCGCAAGACGACATGAAAGAACCCGCGGTCGACCTCAGTCGTCCGCTGTCGGCGTCAGAGCGAACCCGTCATCGTCGTCGTCGTCGTCGGAGCCAACGGCGCCGCCGTCGCTGGAGGTGAGGCGCGCGAGCCGGCAGCTGCCGTGGAGGTGGCCGCTGACGCAGACGAAGTACTGGAGCCGGCTCCCGTGCGCGCCGAGGCGGCGGCGCGCGCCGCGCGGCGCGGCCACGCTCCAGACGCTCGCGCCGCAGTAGGGGCACCGCACGGTTGGCTCCAGCGGGGTGCGGCCGTCCACCAGGCGGGCGCGCGTGCGGGACCCGACGAACCCGCGGAACACGCCCCGGTACGCGCCCACGTCGTCGTCGTCGCCGGGCGCCGCGTGCTCGCAAGGGTCCGACACGTACAGGACGTCCCTGCCGCAGCGCCGCGGCAGGAAGCTCCGCCCGGACGTCTTGGAGAACCGGGACACGGGGGCGAAGTGGCCCGGCATGGCGCCGCCGCAGCAGAAGAGGAGCAGCTTCGCCAGCGCCGGCCACCCGCCGCCGACGCGGCCCGTCGCCGTGGTCGTGAGCGCCGCCACCATCAGCGGCGCCCGCGAGGCGCACAGGTCGCGCCACAGCACGCGCTCCGCGACGGCGCGGAGGCGGCGGCTGGCGCGCGCCACGGAGGAGAGCGTCTGCGGGTCCCAGTCGAGCGCGCGGAATACCAGCACCAGCACCTGCTCGTCCAGGAACCCCACGTTGACGCCGCGGATCCGGGCGCCCATGCAGCGCCCGCCGCTGTTCCAGTCGTCGGCGACGATGCCTATGCTGCTGCTGCCGCTGTCGGGGACGCGCAGCCGCCTCACCATTTTCAGCGTGCCCTCGCTCATGATTCCCTCCTCCGGTGCTGCTCGGAGGAGAGGCGGTCTGGCCGATCACGATGCACCCGGCCGGCCGGTCCTGGTAGCGATGCGGTTCGATCAAAAAGCCAGCTCCTTTGTCGCACCTTCCAAGCCGCTAGTGACAAATATCTCCAACGGCAGTCGGTAACCCACTTTTTTAGCAAAGAGAGCTCCCTCTCTTTTTCCTATTAATAGAAAGCGATATTTAGCTACAAGAAGGAAGTCGGCACCCGACAATTGCTCTTTCGTGCCTCCAACATCAATGCCATTCTTGGAATGGAGTCTTGAGCACTTGCCCCTCTCACCACCAATGATATTCTACTAGTACTACCACTTGTCTACTTGTCTTTTTTTTTTCTTTCATGAAAGGCTCACCAGGCTCCACTTTTTTTTTTTTGCAAAAATTGAGAAAATTGCACATAACACCACCAAGGCCCCACTTTTTATCAAGAGTTTGGGCTATGCAAGGAATCAAGTTCCTTTTGCAGCCGACACCATTTTTTTGTCTAATTTGTTGCAGCTACCTCAAATTCTTCATTTAAGGACATAACTAGTGTCTGACATGTGGGATGTAACTATGTACCGTGTTCCTACTTTTTTTTAGGAATACACCGTATCGCTACTTGACAGCCAAATGACCCAGAACGCCTTCTCCACTAGAGCGGGTGGGAGCTCAGCGGATCGACAGGGGCGCCGGCGCCAGCGTAGAGGTCCATGAATTCTGCCCCCCCTCTCGTTCGCCTCCCCGTCCGAATGCGGAGCACGGAATCCGGCGACCTCGTCTAGTTTAATTCACAATTTCTTTACACTTTTGATAGCTAAAGAACCCTAGGTTGCCCCCCTGCTTCTGGGTTCTGATTTGCATATAAGTTTAGTGGATTTCTTGATTTTGTGATGTGATGTTGCTAGTTACAAGAATTTTTATATCGTTGCACAATAGGATGAAACAAATCGTACATATTGGAAACAAAAAAATTAAGGACGCACATGAATTCCAGTCTATTATTTGCCAGTCTTTTTATATTTGACCTGCATCTTTTGCCATGGCTCTCTATCCTCATGTTACTACTACATTTGCATGGAGTATTTGTTAAAATTTGGAGCTGTGGGTGTGTGTAATTTGTTATTTAATTTTGTAGGTTGGAGTTATTTTAAGTCCTAAATCATCTATTTGGTATAACTATGGTATACCATATAAAAAATTAGGCCCACATGTCAAATACACTTTTAAGGCTAAAAATCCCCTGTTTTGGGCTTGCTGCCATTGGTTAGACAAAGAACTGGGTCAACTGCAAAAGATACTAGACCATGAAGGCGCACGTTGTTGCGTCCGTCCATCTTTGAGAAAAAAAATGTTTAAAAAACTGGAAAATGGAGCTATTGTGTAGAACTTAATTTTTAATTACAATACAATAATACATTGTATAAATTCAGATCTAATACACTTCCATAACTGCTTTCTTGTACATTTTCGCTAGATAAATAACCATAAGAACATAGTACAAAAAATGAGAATGCAAAAGGATCCTCTAAAGGATCGAGGCTTCTATTCTTGACATTCAACTACATGAAGTCGCCTTCCCGGAAAATTCAAGTCTTACATTCTTGAGCACTAATGCACCTTTTTATTTTAATGGCTAAACCTAAATTCCCATGTGAAGTACAACACTGAAACTAAAGATTTCCATCAAGATACAGCCGATCAGTCGATCACAAACCATTATTGAACAAGAAAGCAAGAATCGGAACCCTTATGTCAGAAACATGAATGCCGCATATCTTCCTATTATGACTGATGAACACCATCCATGGAATCCATTTGAACAACAACAATATAATCGAAATCAGTTTGACATATCAACACAACCATGTGAATTTGATTCACGAAGGCTTATTAAACCCTGATGATATATCGAACCAATAAAATCTGAACTCACCTCTTTCTGATCTATGATTTATCTATATCTTCACATCAGCGGGGTTGTTCTCCACTTGCCCATCGTAGTGTAACAATGAGGATTGCATATGGAACTGAAATAGCATGTCAATTTACACTCAGGTTATCCGCAAAAATAATGCACTCAGGTTAGCTTGAAAGGCACACCAACAAAGTTTCTCTAATCTAAAAATTCTTACGGAAGAAGTGTAGCCTGATTGCTAAAAGTTGCAGTTGCAACTTAAGGATGGCTAAGAGATGGAACGATTGTGTCACGCTGCCCATATTTTGTGTTTTCTGAAATGAATTCTATAGCTCACAATCAGTAAAAATATAAAGCCTCAACTGAAATAAAGCTAATGGAATCCTAATAAAAATTTAAGGGAAAACATAATTTATTTAACAAACATGAAACTGATATCTAATTCGCTGAAATCGCCATAAGCATAAAGCAATAATTACTAATTCAGTGATACTTCGCAAATCTAAACCTTTTACAGCCCATCCATCAAAATTTAAAATGATGAACTAATGACAATCCAATCTAGAATAGCCAAAATGAGTTCATGGGAAAACCAAGCATAAGGCAATTAGCTGCAATAGAAATAATGTGCTTGTAAAATACGCCAGCGTTTAAAATGTGCAGATGACAATAAGAAGAAATCAAAATTAGTATGCTTGTAAAATATGCCAACGTTTAAACTGTATTTTCATTTACTTAATAAGCAGGGACTGTAGAACACTGCAACGTATACCTCCTTTTTGCAATATAAAAATCAGAGAATTGTCCATTTATTCATGTCAATTATTCCAATTCACCTAAAAGAAAATATGATAAGAGAGCTATTAGGCGTACACCCACCATAAAAGTTTCAGAAATCCACCACATACATATGTCCATGTGTGATTGCAGACAATAATCGATTTGGAAGTTGAAGGTGTATACCTCAAATATTCCATGGTAGATGATTGAGCTCAGTCTGTTGTAATACTGTATACCAAAGAACTAAATATCAGGTCGACAAATATCAACAATATTAAATGTGCAAGCATTAGTATAGTAAGAAAGGGGATCAACATCAGCTAGATTTGTTTGGTCACATCTAGTACGAAACAGCAGGTCTCCTTTGGGTCACTGAATCATCGTCCTGGCCCTCGTACCCAACTACCCAAGTGCAGACTCCCCCTTCTCTTGCAATATGGAGACATCACGGCAGCTGCTGAATCCTTCATGTGCTCCTATCCTATGTGCCCTCCATTGTTCACGTTGCGGCCGGCCTCCTCCTCGAATTGCTCTACCGT
Source organism: Lolium multiflorum (assembly GCA_030979885.1). Lineage (NCBI taxonomy): Eukaryota > Viridiplantae > Streptophyta > Magnoliopsida > Poales > Poaceae > Lolium > Lolium multiflorum. The sequence continues at coordinate 248,038,165 of CM061752.1, forward strand.
TTCCGCCGCCTCCTCCTCCGCATCGCCCATCGTCGTGGTCACGATAATCTTGGAATAATCACTAAAACAGCACGAGTAAGTTCGAATCTATGCAATCCGAGAATAGAGAGAGAAATCAAATAGCCTCATGAAGTAGGGAGAGGTGGGTAGGGAAGAAACGGAGTCCACTACAACCGGAAGGCATGGGAACCGAAGGGTACCGGCGGCTCACCTTCAAAGCGATTAATTGCACGAAGCGACATCTCCATGGCAGAGCACAACTCGCAGGCCATACAACCAACGAGTAGGCCTAATCACTGTCGCATGCCCAATTCACCACAAGGTGTCCAGGTCGTTGCCCGGAGAAGCGGCCCAACTATGTTTGGTCGAGCGGGGGAACATGGTTGGATGCGGTGAAAATGTGCAAACCAGGTTTGCGGGAGGACCGAGAGATCTGGAACGTCCAGAAGCCTGACCCGACGGCTGATGATCCTAAATCGCTGATCGAGAAAGGCACTAGGTGGTTCAGTTTTACTGTTAACTAATTTGATTTATGTGTTCTGTGCAATAATGACACCAAACTTGGTGTTATGTGGAATTTCTCTTGCAAAATTAGATAAGTTCTGGCATACACATAAACCAGGCTCGGCTGGTTAACCCAAGGCATGACTGGCTCGGTTCCTTGATAGCTCGGGCTCGGCTGTCGGCTCCAGCTTGCTACATCACTTTTCGTTTGAAATCTCAACTAATTGATATCCATGTAGATTGGTAATATTAGAGCATCTTCAGTGGTGTCTTCCAAAGCGTTTTCCAAAGGTTTTGAGAAGTGTTGGACTATTTCGTCCCCAGTCGCGCATCCCAAAGGCTCCTTCCGCCCGGCACGACCCAATACGGTGTCCGGTGCCTCGAGCCCGTCCCCGCTCCACAGGGGACGCTCCGGGCGCGCCCGACAGAGCGAGAAGCGAGGTGGGAAGTGGCGGACCCGACACGTCATTGACACGGAAGTCTAAAAGCTCGTCGGCCGGAGGAACACGTGGAACAAGGAGGGGCGCATCCTTTTCTGGGGCGTTCGCGGGTGCACCCCTCGGCCGTCGTTGACGACATCCACAACAACGCCCCAAGGTTAGAGAGGCCACCTTCTCCGCCACCATATCCTCGGGCTTAAGCGCCCTGGGAGTCGAGGAGGACGAGTACTTCTTCTTCGGGGCCGGCGCGGTCGGTGCCTTCCTCGCATCGCACCATGCGTATAACATGCCGAATCTCGAGGTGAAGGAGGAGCCCGAGTACGCGATGCCGCATGCGATTCGAAGGCGCGGCATTCATGGCGTCCTTGAAGGGCAAGGACGCCTGGAGGGTCGACATCGACGCGACAATCTCCATGTCCATCCGCCCCGCTGGGATGCCACTCGTCGGCCTCACCAACGACGGCGAAGCTGGGTCCAGTGGTGTGGTAAAGGACGAGCCCGCCGACAAGACCGACAAGCGCGACAAGAAGGACGTTATCGACGATAACATGTACAACTTTCACGAGTACTACGACCCCTTTGGGCGCCGCAAGTACTATTAGATTAGGGTTTAGGTTTAAATTTCATTGAATTTCGTTCAAATCCATGTAATATATAGCAAGTTTGAATGAATTCAACTATTTCGATTAAAATTTAAAAATCTAAATTTCGGTTTGGGGGATGTGACTAGCCATCGACGGCTCCCAAATGCGGCACGAAGAAAAAGTGTCCCCCAAATGCTCAATTCAGCTATTTGGGCGACACTTTGGAAAACGCGGCTGGACATACTCTTAGTGGTCTCTCCAAAATTTACTACCTGGTTGTTTTTGAGGGAGAGAGGAGAATATTAGATCTCGTCTCACAAGTGGGTCTCATCAAAATTTACAGTACACCACAATACTAGAACCAGTCTAGCGTGCGCCTCCCTTTACTTTTATAAGCTTGCCACGTTGGCCTGACACTGGGTTTCACATGTCATTTTTGCGGTTAGATGAGAGTGTCAGTTGTATTAGAGTTTTCTGTTACGTATTAGCGCTGAAGTGGTACTACCTCTGTCCATAAAAGGATGTCGAAAGTTTGTCTAAATTCAGATGAATCTAGACATCTTTTAGTGTATAGGTACATCTAAATTTGGACAAACCTGCGACATCCTTTTATGGACGGAGGGAGTAGTTCTTTTAAACCCTACCTAAAGTGATAATATTTTGAAATCCTAATCATAATTGTGGTGGTTTTTTGTATTTTTCTCGAAAGGATCGGATTGTGATCCTTTCCTTGTCATGTATTGTAATACTCCGTACTACTACTGTTGTAGAAAGAGAATAGAATCTTGATCGGGTCATTATGGCAAACATGTTTTCGGATTTGGTTGCATGGCCTTACTACACAAGCTCGGAAGTCAAGCACAGAACGAGTGTTATCTACAAAGCTTCGCTTCATCATCTTGATTGCTTAGGCTCAGTTTTTTTGACGGATTCTCCGAGAAGCTGCCATCCCCCAGCTTCCTGGAGAAGCCACATCAAAAATTTAGAGAGGCTTCCGGATTAGTCTAGGCTAGACCATTTCAGAAGCCTTCCTAAATTTTGGGGACGGCTTCCTCAGGAAGCTGGGGGAAGGGCAGCTTTTCGGAGAAGCTGCCAAAAGAACTGAGCCTTAGCCTGCGAGCGATGTCATCCTCTTCGCACTGCACATCTCTGCCTCCGTCATCTTGTAGTGAAATGTCATAGTTACACACGTTAGCATTTTGAACACTTGGTTCATGTGGAGGTAACGAAGACTCACCAAACACACACCCAAAGGTGAGCAAAAAGGATTGCTGAGGAGACATATTGAGAAGCCGAGAGATGCGGGTGGTGTTTTTGAGCACTCGTGAGGGCATTCTATTTATGAGATATGAAGCGGTAAGAAGGGTTACATCCCAGACACAAATTGGAAGTGGATGCCTGCATTACTCAATACAATTTTGTTGAAACGTATGTGGGCACGAAACACGATGTGAGATCCCGTGTCTGGAAATAAGCATGAAGACGGTGATATTCACCCGCCAGTCAGACTTTGTTGCATCAATTTTTGTTTAAAATGATGTACATGATTCAAAAACATGTAGAAGATGCCCTCGATGCCATATTTATGTTTACGCAAATAGATCCAACAAACGACAACAGTCATTAATAAAATAATACTTAAAACAGCCTGGAAAGGTAAGGCAGATCCTCAAACATCGGTAGAATAAGCTCAAGAGGTGCATGAGAAACAAGTGAGGAATAATTATATGTTAATTGGTGGCTCTTTAGCACGTTGACACACATCAGACATGGATGAATCAATGTTTGGAGAACATGAAAGATTATTGGACTTGGCAATAATGAACTACATTAGTCGAAGGATGACAAGGACACTGATGCTATTGATGGCGTGAAAGCTTGACCCTAGAAGACTGCATGTCACTCATGAGGAGTGGCTCGACCGAAAGGAAGAGTGGATAAAGACCACCACAAATCCTAGTACGAAGAATGATTTTCCCCCGTGACCTTGTGCTTCACAAAGAAAAAATATTTATAAAACTTGATAAAGATATCGAAGACAAGATGGTAAATGGAAAACATTTTTTTGCTAATGCCATGCACAATTTTTAAATCAACAACTTTCAATGAACCAACTAAAGGAGAATGACCAACATGCGTAATAGGCAAACCTGCACCGTTAGAAACTTGAACTTGGCGCTTCCCATAATAGGGCTCTTTATTTTGGATGCTCAGCCGATCCATGTTGTTGGTGAGATGGTCGGTTGCACCGGTGTCCATGTACCGTGCTCATTGTGATGAGAGGCGGTGAGCTGTCGAAGGGATGATCATCGACTCGTACACCTGGTTGAATCGTTTCTTGCGGTTTAGGGCCTCATGACCCCAAAACTTGTAGATTTTACAACATGGGCAAAAAATAGGAGTTACGGTTGCCTCCGCTGCCGCCACCACCACCGCCTTATCCACTTCCACCACCGTTTCCACTCTCTCCATTGTAGTTGCCATAGTTGCCCTATTGACCGCCACCGACACCACCTTGCTGCCCACTATTTGGACGAGCATCGGAGTTGCCGCTATTGTTTATGTTGTTGAAGGACATGACACCATTGTGGCTGGTGTCGCTGCACCGGGCAACAACGGTGGCCTAGGTAGAGTAATCATCGGCCTGGGATTTTTCTCTTGCATGGTGTAGAAGTCCGCTCAAGGATGTTGCAACGGTGTTGAGGGCGGAGAGCTAGGCCTAGAGTGCCTCAAATTGAGAGCTGAGACTAACAACGGTGTAACTTTTTTCCACGATCATTTTGATATATTATACATTTTTTCCGACTTCGTATACAACCAGAAAAGTCGTTTTACCGATACATGATGCAATTTTGCAAATAAATATCGAAATTTATTTTTGTTAAATTCTCTTGTAACTAGATGACATAACACATGTACATCTTGAAGAATTTAATTTTCTGAATTTTTTATCAGTTTCTGCCATTCAGTTGAAACTTAAAAAGGCGATCCACAGGGAGTGTGTGTGGAGGGAAAAAAAATTCAACCTCTACGCCGAGGGTGGCCGTCGGCGTACATTAACAAAACGGGAAGAAGGCTATGCCGAGGATAGCCGTTGGCGTAGCTTTGACGCCGTGAAAGCGCCGTCACGACCTAACTTTGGTGGGCCGTATGCACATGCATACGCCGACGGCCCACTATGCGTCGAGGGTAGCCGTCGGCGTAGCGTTTCCTATGCCGAGGGAATCGCTACGCCGACGGCCCTTCCGGGCTGGCCTAGCGGCCAATACGTCGACCCCAACTTTTGGCTGTCGGTGTATGAGTAGGCCGTCGGCGTTTCGAGCCATTCCTGTAGTGACAATAATATTTAAAACTCCTAGATTTCAACCATACTCAAATCCAACATTTAACCTTAGCTGGCGTGTGGGTCACAAGGTCTCATCCACACGTGTTACCATCCTTTGACTTGTAGTGCATGGAAGTATCATGCGTTTAGTTGCTGGTTGCATAATTTTTACATGAAACTTCATTAGTTGCATGACTGATAGAAAGACCAATCCACATTTCACTGCGCTCCCAAATGTCGTGATGGACCCCGCAACAATAATTTGCTGAATGCATGACTCGTTCAGAATTCCATTTCTGCACCTGAACCATAAAGATCAACCCCAACACATCTTTGATGAACTCACGCAGTCACGCTTCACGCTTGATTATAAATAAGCAACTCAGTGTAAGAACGAAACAGAACTATCCAAGCTAACCCATTTTTTCTAGCAAAGCTATGCGTCTATGGGCCTCTCCGTTTTCTTAGTAGAGGAGGATACACCTAGGGGCTAGATACACCAGCCTCTAGCTCCTGGTTATTTCTATCATGTTTGAGATGTTAGAGGAAACCGAAAACACAATATCACAATGGGAGGAACGTTCTTGATGTCAGTTAGTTCATAGCCGACATGGTCCCAAATTGTCTTATCAAACTAGATGCCTCTCATCGTAAGAGACTTGGCTACCAATACAACAGTAGCACAATCTATATCTTGTACAGCTTCCCAAGCTCCAGTGTTTTGACACAATCCATCTTCAATATGGAAAAAATTGAATTGAAGTTCTTCTGCAACAACCTACGCATGAAGTTGATTGTGAAGTGCTTGAACAAGTTCAGCCTTCATGCTCGCAGCCAGGACCGTCTTCGACGAGGCTCACTGGCCCGCTCTTGCATGTTCGGTCCATCATGGGTGGCCTCCTCGGCGCTACCGGCACGCGGCGATGACATGCACAAAGAACTCGTCCTCCAGGGCAAGAATCTGGTCAAGTGTGAAGGACTGGCTAGGGCTTCATAACTTCCCGCCTTTGGTTTCGCATGCTATTCCCACGGTGAAAGATTGGTAGCTAATTTGATTCATTGAAGTACCAACTGTGGAAGGGCCTCTTTGGATCTACTCATTTCTTGGGAGATATGAAAGGAAAAATTGCCCGCGGCTCAACCTATGCGATGGTGTTTGACAAGACCATGTTGGTTATAACACCTCTAAAACCTTTTTCTTATTCAATAAAAATGGTAAATCTTTTCTCCCAATTTTTTTTCAAAAATGTACCAGTGTGTTTCACAGTGGACTCGATCTCGTGCATGTTTCGCCACCGAGAGACAAGTCTTTTGCATGTACCCTGAGGTAAAAAGAAATTCGAGCTGTTCTATCCAACTAATATATATGGTGTTTAAAAACCTTGCAATGGTATCGAGTTGCTCATAATTCGACTCAGTTCATCTCCAGAGACAGTTTAAAATCTGCACATTACCATCAGTTCACACGTTACCATTTATAATGCTAAAAAGCAAGTCATGCGATAGATACACAAACGGTAGCGAAAGCCATGTAGACTGGCCGATCGACGGAGAGAGGCAAACTTGACCACGGGCGTAGACGCGGAGCAACATAGGCCGTCTGATTAACTGTGAACTCCAGCCATCATCTGACCACCATGTCGACAAGAATTAACCTACGCGCCAAAGTCCACTGCAAAACACACCGCAAGACGACATGAATTACATCAGAGAACCCGCGGTCGACCTCAGTCACCCGTTGTCGGCGTCAGCCAACTTGTCATTGTCGTCGTCGGAGCCGGAGCCAGAGGTGAGGCTCCAACTCATTCGTGAGAGCCCTCCGCGACGCACTCTTCGGCCTCGCTAGGCTACGTAAGCTCCCCCTCGCATCCAACAAGCTCACCGGCGAGCTGAACACACGCGTCCATGAGCTCACGCGCCTCACCATGCTAGACTTGTCTACCAACCGCTTCTCCGGCAGCCTCCCACACACCCAATTTGAATTGTGGTAAGGATATGGAAACTGTAATTTGTGTAACCAAACAACTAATTCGTGTTTTCGTACGTCTAAGTTAGGCTGAAAGCAGGCAACTAAACAATGAAGCTTCGCTTTCCTATCGGGTGCAGAAATGTACGGCCCATGCTACCAAACAACAGGCCGTTGCTGGCCCGTAACCCGTCTGAAGTACATGGGAGTTGTTCTTCCTAGCGCGCGCAATGATACAATAATTCGGCACAAGCTACCAAACGCCCTAAAATATTAATTTGTTGAATGCATGACTTGTTCAGAATTCCATTTCTGCTCCCGAACCGTAATGACCAACCCCAACACATCTTTGATGAACTCATGCAGTCACGCTTGATTATAAATAAGCGACTCCGTGTAAAAACGAAACAAAACTAGCCAAGCTAACCCATTTTTCCTAGCAGAGCTATGCTTCTATGGGCCTCTCCGTTTTTTAGAAGAGGATGATACCCCACCCTCTAGCTCCTGTCTACTGCTACCATGTTTGATATGTTGGAGGAAACCAAAAACACAATATCACAGTTCGGAGGAACGTCCACGGAGGCCAGTTAGTTCATAGTTGATATAGTTCCAAATTGTCTTACCAAATTAGAGGCCTTTGAACGTAAAGAAGATGTGGCTACCAATAAAAGAGTAGCACGGTTGGAGGAAACGGTCAAGGAGTTTATTAGCTAACATGAATGACTATATAATCGTAGAATCTTGCCTCATGTAGCTCTTTCGGATGACTAGTTGTGTTTTTTCATTCCAATCTTTGGTAGTGACTCGGTATGGTTTTGAATTTTTGGACGGCTATGTGCATTTTGGTTATGTAGGAGGCTAGATGTATTGCTTAAACATTTAAGTAATAAAGCATCCTTTATAAAAAATAGTAGCATTGCACATCTTCCCAAGCTCTAGTGTTTTGGCACTATCCATCTTCACTATGGAAAAACTCGAATTGAAGTTCTTCTGCAACAACGTGTGCATGAAGTTTATTACAAATCGCTTGAACAAATTATGCCTTCTGCTCGCCGTCAGAACCGTCCTTCGACGAGGCTCCTCGGCGCTACCGGCACGCGGCGATGACGGGCACAAAGAACTCATCCCCCGAGGCAAGAATCTGGTCAAGTCCGAAGGATTGGTTAGGGCTTCACGACTTGTCTCGCCTTCGGATCGGCATGCCATTCCCACGGTGAAAGAGTGGTGAGTAAATTTGATTCATCAAAGTTCCAGTGGAGGAGGGGCTTGCCTCTTTTGGTATACTCGTATATATCTTGGGAGGTATGAAAGGAGAAAATGCCCACGGCTTTCGAAACTAATATTCCGTATATGCGGTGGTGTTTGACAAGTCCGTGTTGGTTTAGGGAATGCCTGATGGGCCTTGGTTCATTGGTTGACGCCAGACGACGATGGAGTTAACTCCTCCTGGGTTCTCGTCAGGGTAAGCTCGTGGCTTGTGTTGTCGTCGGCATTTTTTGTTTGTTTTTGTTATGCGCCTTCTAGTTCGTCCATGTACGAGTAGGACGAGAGCAAAAACAGAGATCGTTGCCATCACCTTTTCTCAGTGCAAACTAAATTGTCACTCACTGCTGACGAGTGGGACCTAGTGTGCCTGTGTGGGACGTGGGCCGGGCGTGCGTGCGTGCGGCATTCACTCGCTGGACAGGCCCATCCTACTCGCAGAGCAGCACCATCCTAGTGATGGACTGATGGCCGGTCGGTGTACCTGTACCGTAGTTCTAGACTAGTATAGTGGCCTCGTCTTCCCTTCGCCTCCAAGCCCCCCTCCATTGACGCACAGCTCCCACCTCCGCGCGCCTCTCCCCGTCCCCGCCCGCCGCCGCGGGGCCCTCCTCCTCCGGCGCGCGCCCGATGGCCGCGCAGGCGATCCACCAGTTCGCCGAGTGCATCACCTGCCACGCATGGAGCCCCGACCACTCCAGTAACGCCCACTCCTCCTCCTCCTCCTCGCCCTCTCCCCTGCGCTCTAGATCTCGCGCCCCTCGGATTCGCTCCCCAATCCGTCCACTGCCGCGCCCGATCGGTACCCTTGCGCGCCGAATTTCACGGCGGGTTTCTAGGGTTTCTAGGTGTCCCAATCATCTGATGTTCATTTCTAGCGAAAACCTGCAGAGTGGTCCGCTGCCTTTCCGTTCCACGTGCTGCGCGGTTCCTCATTCGGAATGGTGAGCATTTCGTGATTCGTATTAGCTGTCGGTTGGTGCCAGGTGAATGCCCTTTGTTGCGGGTTGCGTGCATTCACTGATACTACATTGGGATAGTATAGGTGCCATGAATGATGGATCGATGAATCAATCCCAGGTGGGTGCTTAGATTTTCAGGTCGGAAACCCTTTCACATGTTTGAGGTTGTGAGGTTCTGCCTCCGTGTTGAGAGAATTTTCATGGGCTAGTGGGTTTGTGTTTTTTAGAAGGAAATCTAGCAGTTGACCAAACAGAGTTCTGACTTCTGGAAAGATGTTGCGCGTGACATGTATATTGCCATGCCGTTACCCTGTTACATAGCACGAGCTCATGCGGTTAAATTCTGGAAATGGTTTTGAATACGCCTTTCTAACCCTGGCTAGATGTTGCCTGGTATATACTGTCCCTTCAATTGATCGTGAAAAATACTACTGGTACAGTAGATAATGCAATCTTCTTGTAATGACAAAACCTCATTCACTGCCTTGTAAAACGACTACTCTCTCCGTCCCATGAAACTTGCCTTAAGTTTGTCCAAATTTCAGTGTACCTACACACTATTTAGTGTCTAGATGCAATCAAATTTAGACAAAGTTAAGACTTGTTTCATGGGATGGAGGGAGTACTAGTATCTCCCCCTCCCCCTGCAAAATGGTTTTGAAACACACATTTATACCCCTGGCTTGATGTTGCCTGGTATATGCTGTCCCCTCAATTGATCGTGAAATATACTACTAGTACAGTAGATAATAATACTACTCTTCTTGTAATGGCAAAATTTCATTCATTGCCTTCTAAAACTACTACTGTAGTATTTTCCCACTGAAAAAAAAACACTACTACTATCTCACAACTGTTGTCATTCTGCAATTTATAAATGCACGTGCCTTGTCAGCTGGTATTTTAACTTGACTGGAACCTTTGCTTTCTTTCAGTGATTGCCTTTTGTCCAAATAACACTGAAGTACATATTTACAAGTTTATCGCAGACAAGTGGGAGAAACTTCATGTTCTTTCAAAGGTAATAACATTTCTGTTTTTTTCCTGACAGGTGGCATGTCATCTGCAATTGCACACTCTCCCCACTCCCCCTCTCATAAAATTATTTCATTTACCAGTGCTTAATCAGGACATTAACTTGCTTTGTTTTATTTTTATATCTTGTAGCATGATCAAATAGTGTCTGGAATAGACTGGGGTAGATCTACAAACAAAATCGTGACAGTTTCACATGATCGAAACTCGTAAGTGTCCAGGCTTAATTTTCTAATGTTCAAGTGCATATATTTTGTTTCGTAGTCCAAAACAGTATAATACATTCGTTTCTGTTCGTACCTGCAGATATGTTTGGACACAAGAAGGACAAGACTGGGTACCTACCCTTGTTATTCTCAAGCTAAATCGTGCAGCTTTATGTGTCCAATGGAGCCCAAAAGGTTCTTGTAATAACCTGCCTTTATACTTGTATGCATCCACAACAGTACTAACTCTTTTGCTGCTCAGTTATATGGTTCTGAAAGTAGATATTTTTCCTCCTGTTTATTTCGCACAATCTGTCTTTAGAACTTTTGTTTCTTTGTGGATTGGATTGTGATCACTTAGCTCCCATGGTAGAACATAGCTGCACGTGAACTGCTCTCTTTGAGGGAGCACATTAACTACTTGGTAACCAATTATAAGCATGGTTTTAAATGGTGTGCTATATCGCTGCTATGCTGGTGCTATAGCGTTTTGAGCAAGGTGCCTCTAAATAAATCCATGTACATTTGCTCGCTATTAGCATGCTATAGCACGCTATAGCGCTGAAATAGCGCGGATTTTAATGGCTGACGCTATTTGTTATAGCGCACTATTTTTTCATTGATTATAATTGAAACATATGAAGCTCGACATTTCTGTGCCCTTTAAATTTCTTTCTATTGTTTGCAGAAAATAAGTTTGCTGTGGGAAGTGGTGCTAAGTCTGTATGCATTTGCTACTATGAACAAGAGAACAATTGGTATTGCTTGCTGCCACTTCTGTTAACTGTGTACCACTTTCATGTTAAATTGTTTTTTCCATTAGTTATGCCTAGTGTCCTAAAGTTGATAAGATTGCTTTCTTCTGTTCATACAATTATTGGAAACAACTTGCCCTTCTCGATACACATTCTTTGAAGTTGGACCATTTTGATTCTGTCTTGTGCTACAGGTGGATCAGCAAGATTATTAGGAAGAAGCATGAATCTACTGTCACTAGTATTGCATGGCATCCAAACAATGTGAGCATAATGTTATGCCTCTCTTTGAAGTAATGTGAGCATAATCATCAGTAGCGTAAAACATAAGGGGCAATTATTTATTGTTTGCTTTAATTATGGTTATGTTATTCATCGATTGGGAGTAGTAAAAAATTCTTATACGCCTTGCCTCCCTCTATATGAGTAATGCAACTTAGATTGGAGATGTAAAAGGGCCCCATATGTGTATTTAATCTCACTTCCACCATCTTACATAATTGAAAGTTTTCATGGAAACAGGGGATATGAATTTCTTGATTTATTGACCCCTAGTTAATATACGGTGTATCTAATATCTAGCATTTGTGACCATTGCAACCATAAAGATGATTCGATGAACTCTAGTTGCTCTATATCTCTGTATAAAGTGATATTGCCATGTATATGTGATACTCGCAATACGGGTTCCATCGTTTGTAGTATTGATTTGTCTCCTTTCATGTTCCTTCAGATACATCTCGCAACAACTTCTACTGATGGTAAATGCAGAGTATTCTCCACTATCATCAAGGGCGTTGATACAAGGTGACCTTGTCACTCTTAGTTTTTGAGCTGAAAGCCTTGCCATTCTTCTAGCTACTAGGATATTTCCAGATGCTTTAGGTGCCTCATACTTTTCTCTCTCTTGTTGATCAGGGGATCACAAGGAAGCGCCTCTGCTGATTGGAAATTCGGCGAGGTATTTGCTACGTATTGATCAATTAGTTCATAGTTTGCTGTTTCTTGGCATGTAATGAACATCTCGCAGTATGCTCCTTTGCAATTTTTGCCAGTTTCTCTATTCACCTTATAGACTTTAATTGAGTATTTATGGCCTTCACAAATAGCAACCAAGTCATATAACATCTATTAACTTTGTACTCCCTCTGTTCCATATTAGTAGTCGCTGATTTAGTACAACCTTGTACTAAATCAGCAACAACTAATATGGAACGGAGGGAGTAGTCCACCCTATCTAAAGCTAAGAATTGCAAACTATAGTTCCTTTGCTGATTCACAAAGTTAGTTTCCAGCCAATATGGTTGCATAGTTTCATCTATGAATTCCTTGCCCTGAAATCTTTCATTTCTCGGAGGCTAAGAACCTGCGGACAGATTATGGTTCAGAATATTTACAAGATGATGGGCATCATGTTTGCTATTGATCAGTTTTCTTTCTTGTTCAAACTGTTGTTTGTGCTTTAATATGCTCTCCTATCTGGACACAGCAAATTGCTCAACTTGATCTATCAACTACGTGGGCATTTGGAGTAAGGTGGTCACCAAGTGGAAAAACATTGGCCTATGCAGGTTTTCCACCCCCCCTAGATTCTTATTTCTAAGAGTACCATTTATTTGTATTACTTTTCAGCAACAAAAACTGTTTCTTCTATGCATAGTAAGCTAAGAACTGTTTCTTGAACTCTTCAAATGGTTTTCATCGTCATCATATTTTAATATATGTTTTCCATTTTTCTCTCTCGAAAACTCAAAAGACCTTGCGTTTCTTTTCATTGAAAAGTAAGAGTTAGAAGTACAGTCCTTGTAGGAGGCTAATATGTTAGAACTTAGCAGTACAGTCTATTTTCCGTTCTTACTGACGTATTATCACCATCTTTTGTGGTAGTTGAACTTGCAAGAATTTATTTTAAGTCTTCCCATAGTTCAGCTTTTCTCCTGATAATTTTGATCCCTGTTGAGATGACAAGTTGCTTCTTCAAGTTCTACATTTCATTTCTCCAACTGGATTTGGGTTCTATTGTTGGACTGTTGTCCCTTGATATATGCATGCAGAGTTTCTAAATATTTTCAGATTTTGTGGGATGCAGACATTGAATTCATGTGTATTATGTTATTGTCAGGGCACAGTTCCATGATTTATTTCGTCGAGGATGTTGAAGCGTCTCCGGCTGCTCAAAATTTGGCACTGCGAGATCTGCCTCTCCGTGATGTGGGTCAGCATTTTCTCTTTTGCTAGTATTTAGTTGCATGTGTTAATCTCGAAATTTCATAATATTGTGTAAGCTCTTCAAACTTTCAGATTCTTTTTGTGTCCGAAAGAATGGCGATTGGTGTTGGGTTTGACTGCAACCCTTTGATCTTTGCTGCAGACGAGACTGGACTTTGGTAAGAAAATGTGCATATCAACTCTTGTTAAACTATCTGCATTTTCTTTTCATTCTGGCAAGTGCTTTGAAGTGAGTCACTCCGTCCTGTAAAAATGACGTAAAATGTTAACTTAATCTTGAGGCACCTTAATGATGCTACTTCATATAGTCTCATCGTAAGCTGGCAAAATTCTCTATTGCTGGCAATAGCTAAAATTACATGGTATGCTAGTAACTATTGACTTTCCGGCTTTATATTCAAGTCTTCAGCCCATGATCTTTACTTTTTTAACAAAATGTATGTATATGTTTGTCTGCTGTAGGAGTTTCGTCAGATATTTGGATGAAAGGAAAGTTACTCCATCAGCTTCAAAAGCCTCACAGGTTTCTCTCCGATCCCCCCTCGTCCTCCACATTAGTTCATGTTGCCATGTCGGTACATGCTTTATGTTTATTATGCCTCGCTATATGTTGTCAAATGTGGATGCTATTTATTCCTTGTTCATGAGATTGTTCAGCTCTGCATCTCAGAAGTAGGGTTAACTGCTTTCTGAATGAAGAAGTTTTTACACATGCATAAGTGTTAGATGTTCTGACATGGATTTTCGTTGCATGAACCTCACTAGATTTTGACAAGAAGCAGTAAATTGAATGAAACTGGTACTCTGCACATGATAGCTAGCCTTACTCAACTAATAATGAATGACCACCAAGAACTCTTCAGACTTCGATAGTCTGCCGTTTCTTAATGATGGAAGCAATTGGTTAGGTTACTGACGCTTTCTTTGAATTATATGTTGCTAGTTACTGTCTTGCAGATGCTAATGGTATAGAGACCGTGTGAAGGAAACAATTGTTTCTTAGCGTTGACAGCTAGAGCTATGTGTAGCTGACAGAATGCTGTAGCTAATACTTCACTAATATATGTTTCAGCTCTCTGAAGCCCTGGGAAAGCTGTATGGCCAATCGAGGCAAGGGAGCAGTGACACTGTTGAACCATCGAAGCCTCGTGGTGGTGCTCATGAAAACTGCATAACGTAGAATGCCTACTTCCATCTACTGTTGCCATTTTGCAGCGCTCGTCTCTGATATATGCTAACCATTTCTCTATATCCTCAGGTGCATCGTACCCTTGAGAAAAGGGAGTGAGACTATTATCAAGCGGTTCAGCACATCAGGTTTGAAATCTACAAAATGGACACCCCCATTGCTCCCAGTTCTGTGTTTGAGCTTTGAACAGTGTTCTTGACATCTTTGCCTCGTGGTCGCAGGATTGGATGGCAAGATTGTGGTATGGGATCTGGAAAATCATGTCGCCATCACAAAGTAGCTCGCGGATGGAGTTCAGTAGTGGATGAACGTTGCGAAGCATTTCTTGGCAGCGGGCCCAGGCCCAGGTAGATTGCTTTTTTTTTGTTGTACCTGTACACAAACCATCTTCTTTAGCCAGCCCATTAGCTTAGGGTTCATCACTATCAGCTGGCTTTCATATTTTTTGCTGGTAACCTATTCGGTCTTTTTGAAATTTCTATGATGTAACACCTGTATAATGTTAGTTAGGAGGCAATGACATAATTCCACACCGTATCATACCCCACAATTTTTTATTTTATTTTGCAGTATCCCATGTAAAATAACCGCGCCCGTGCTTCCATCTCTTGCGAGACTCGCGTGATGATGCAATTTGTGTGTAATTTACTGTTAAAGGGAGCATGAAACCAGGGGACCATCTGCCCCGTTCGCCGATCCCCATATTCTTATGCTGCTCTGCACAATTCCCTATTACACCGTACTCCACTAGAGAACATTCCATTCCACTAGGACGGTCGCATTTGGCTGTACCATCCGGCCAAGAGCTGCTGGTGATCGCTTTGCTTTAGTCCTAATCAATAGTTGAGGCAAAATCTACGGGCGCCTAGGTATAGATTTTGCCTGTGCATGTTCATATGTATAGAACAGCAACAAAGCAAAGTAACGATTCTTGAAGATTCATCACGCTTCTTGTATCCCAAATGTTACAGCAATCCTTGGTATTTATATTTTACACACTACTATACTTAATCACGCTTACACGCTTGTCCCACGTTACATGAGCGATGTAACACTGCCAATGAGGCGGCGAGCTAGACTTGGCGGCGCTGGTGATCAGATGGGGCTCCCGAAGCCGAAGCCCCAGGAGCAGCCGGAGTTGGAGGCGTTGGCGCTCCACCGGCGGACGAGCTCCTTGTACTCCTCCTCCTCGACGATGGCAGCGCCGACCTTGCTCTTCCATGCCTGCTCCGCCCTGCCCAGCTCCATCTCGGCGTCCCTGATGAGCGAGTCGAGGTCCAGGCCGAGGTCGAGCCCGACGTCCAGGCTCACGCTCAGCCCCTTCTCGATCTCCTTGCTCCGTGCCAGCTCCGCCCAGTACTTGTCCTCCAGCATCGCCAGGAACTCGTCCTCCACCTCCTCCACGTCGAACCCCGCCGCCTCCCCCGACAGCTCCATGAACAGGCATGGCTTCTCGTCCTCCTCCTCGTGGTCTGGGTGCAGCGCCCGCCGGGACCCGGACGAGATCTTGCCCTTCTCCATCGTGATGAACCCCGCACCTTCCTCCTCGTCGTCCTCTACGCGGCCGAACGCGCCGTCGTCGGCACCGGCGCCACTCTCCATCTCAGCCACCGAGTTCTCGATCGTGATGAAGCCGCCACGGTCAGACCGGAGAGACGTCGCCCGCCGCGCAGAACCTGACGCTGCCATCGCCGCCGCGGCTGGCCTGTTCCGGAGGCAGCTCAGGTCCGGCAGGCAGGAGGCGTAGGAGCTCTTGCCCTTGTTCTTCCTCTCCCGCGCATGGCCTGTCACGTATACATACAGGCCCATGTAATTAACGTGTGCAGCGTATAACTAAGTGTTGCAGCTGCAATAAGTCACATCAAACAGTGATTGCTAGGGTTTGTTTACTTCTTCAAATGGAGTCAGGCTAGAGCTAGCTAGGTCATTAGAAGATTAACTCTGATCTCGACGAGAGCGCGCATCTAGAATTCTGTTTAGCAGATGCATGCATCGATCAGTGACGCGCGTGCATGGGACGTACCGTTGGCGCCATGGATCATCTCCTCCTCCTCCATCACTCTGCAGTAAACGCTGACGGTGAGCACCGCGCCGGCGGCCGCCCCGCCTAGCGGGAAGCTGAGCGCCTTGCCGCCGAACCTCGGGTTGTTGCTCTCGTCCGCGGCCGCCTCGGCGAGGTCGACGGGGAACGCGCCGATGTCCCCTCCCCCGCCGCTGCCGGTCGCCGTGTCCGCCACCAGCGCAGCCCACACGGTGAAGCTCCGCAGCGTGGCGCCGCCCGCGCTGAAGTAGTGCAGGAACGTCTCGTTGAACGCGGCCGCGCCGTCCCGGGACACCTGCGCCGGCGCCGTGTGCTCGCCCTCGCCGCCCTTACTCCTCCACCCGACCACCACGCCGCGCCCCTCCGCGGCGGCCGGCATGCCGGTGACGCGCTGCACCTGGAGGCACACGACGCAGCGGGGCCGCCGGGGCCGGAGGGCGCCGAGCAGCCGGCCTTTCCACTGGCCCAGCGCGCTTCGGCCGCCCCCGGCGCCATGGACGACCCCTCCGCCTTCAGGGGAGCACATTGCCTTGTGGTGCAAGAGGTTGAGCTCCTCCGGCAAGAGAGAGGAGGAGGCATGGTGGTGCGTCTTGCTGCCTACCATGTCAGCAGCTCGGAGGAAGGATCAGAAGGTAGAGAGAACAGAGCCAGATGAAGTGCAGTCCGTGTAATTGAGATCGAGCTGGTTAGTGTACTGTGTGTGTGCAACAGGTGTAAAGAGGAGAAGAATATATATATACACCACAAGGTGCAGTAGCTGTGATGATTTGGGGAGCATGGCATGTCTCACCATCGCCATGCATCTGAATGGAGGACAGTAGGAGGTAGGCACAACTTGGGGGAGGCCAGCCCCTAATGTGGAAAGGACGAGGGCTGTGAAGCAACACTTGCCTCTTATGTTTTCAATTTAAGCGAAGATGAGTAACATAATGACATGCATGTTAATTTATCTATCTTCCTATTTGTTAGTCGAGCATCATGGTCTGGGCTCAGGTACGTAGTTAAAAAAAGTCCGAAAATTGTATTTGGAATTTCAAAATTTACTAACAAATCAAGTATGTTGGTATATGATAGATACCTACTCCTCAAAATTTGAGAACAAGTTATGAAAGTTTGAGAA
The DNA here is from genome assembly GCA_030979885.1 of Lolium multiflorum. Taxonomy (NCBI): domain Eukaryota; kingdom Viridiplantae; phylum Streptophyta; class Magnoliopsida; order Poales; family Poaceae; genus Lolium; species Lolium multiflorum. The sequence goes on from CM061752.1 coordinate 248,055,784, forward strand.
CTAACTATGTAAAATCACAAGATCACAACTCGTCATGTCTAAGTTACAAGATACATAACTTTGTATACCACCCGGATAATTTTTTTTTTTATTTTCCTACATATCATAAATGGTCATGTTTAAGTTTCAAAATTTTACATGCACATATCTGTATCTATTCTATACATGTATGGTTCTTTTCATGTTTTTTTGAAACTTAGAAATATGATTTTTTGCTCTCTCTCTATATTGACCCAAACTTGTGTTCATATGTACAAAAAAATTCCCTTATTAGCTGGTCGCATGTTTTTTCTTTCTTTACAACAGTCGATTGTGGTGGCACATTTAGGAGTGACTATTTATTAGTAAACCCAAATATGTATTTTCCCACTCTCGAATATTTGTAGCGGTCGTATAATAACATTACATCCCTATATATGTATCTACACGAACTCATATCAGATGGTTCTTAGTATTACATTAGAAATAAATATTCTTAGTCGCATGTGAAATAAAAAATTGCTTAGGAAATGTGTAGTTGTTGGCATAGCTGTCCTATGGTAACCTTCACACACAACAAGTTGTTTTTAACTGGTTTTCTTGTGACATTGCCTAATATTGTACTACACACATGATTTTCCTACATTTGTTTTGTTAGAATTGAAAATTTATATTTTAAAGCTAGTGGCTGTAATAGGTGGTCTATAACTGTGATCATGTACCCGTAGATACAACTAATTTCTGACCATAAAATAACTAGATTAAGTTTTGCATAAAGTTCAGATATATATGTGTAGTTGTGTACCGACAGCATGCACCATGCATGCAAGTACATTACTGGAAAGGTTGCATTTGTAAACTAGTACTACTTCTGCCTTTTTTGAGATAAATTAATATATAGAAATATTTAAAAGAAAAGCCAAAAGGTAAAAGAGCTTATGAGATCGTACCAGAATATGAAGGCCAACTAGTTAGTGATGGCAATAGCACATTTTTCTTAACCATCCTATCTGGAGGGAACAAAGTGCATGTGCCATGCAGAAAGTGAGGGAGATTAGCACAGGAACTATGCACAATTAACTCTATTTAATCTCGGTGTGGTCCTAACCCATTGGTGATGGTGATAAATCTGGGTCCTAATTAACTAAGGCAGTAAACTTGCATGACAACTGACACTTGTCACAAGGGCCAAGGGGAGGGTGTATTTTTTTTTGTTAGCCAGGGACCAGGTAGTACAAGACTTACCATCTCCAAGCATACCTCCTGGCCCTTGCTTGAAGGGTCATCCAACTCCAACCTTGGACTTAGCCAATTCTCACCCCTGCAATTTGCCCGTTTATGCGTTTGATTTGGTGTTCTCTAAAGGGATGAATAGGGGTCCAGTTCTAGGGAAGATTAACAGATGATTTGATACGTATATTTCTACTATTTTCGTTTACACCTGTATGTCTTGAGATGGGGTTAAGTATACCTAGTTATCTAGGTACACTTGTACCAATGTTTTGACTTGGTGTAAGTGTAGAATTAGCAAGCAAAATCAGTTAGTAGTTTGTTTGGAATTATATACGACCAAGTAAGTCATCCTGGACACTTACTTGAATTAATGTTAGTTTCCTCTTCTTTTATCTTCTCTGGAGTTCTCCCTCCATCCGCAAATAAGTGGTCATTTAGCCTCAAAATTTTTCCTTAAACGAGTGTACTTTACCTTTTCAATGTAGTTTAAAATAGCAAAAATTGTTTCTCTCTCTCTCTCTCGTTGAGCGGAAATTAAACCAAATAATATTCACCACATGTTATCTCCAATTTATATATATGCTCTTAGCTTATTGAAGGTGAAATAATTAAAGAGGACAGAGATGTTTGTTTGCATTTATTAAATACAAGTATCTCTTCACTTGATAATATGTCTTGAAAAACCCGCACGTCTACTTGTTCATGGACGGAGTGAGTAGCACATAATGCCTCCCCTCCGGTGCCCCTGATCCAGTCCTTGGCTTCTAGAACAGGTGACGAGCATGAAGATCCGCAATGATGGAATCTGGTGTTTGATTGTGACTACTACTAACCTGCGACTATCGAGTAAATGGTGAACATGCATGGGAGCTTTAGGATGAAAACGTACGCTTGATCCGTCCTCTTAGTAGGATGGATTCACCAATCGTGGAGCACAAGCGTCTGTCCCTTCATGAAGGCATTGTCATTTGGAGAGTACCCGGTTTCTCTGTTGGTGGTGTTGTGTCATTGTTTTGTGATTTTGTGCAGCGTTTTTTACTTATTCATCGTATGCTATGAAGACTTGAAAGATGGATGATCGGAGTCGAGAAAAACATGACCACACTAACTACACGTATAGTTCTTGTCTCAATGGTGAGGTACATAGCCAATTATTCAATACAAAAACTGCTAAATCATTACATGAAGTGGATCCTATGACACACATCAGGATGACGTTTGAGTTGATAAGAAGATATGTATTAGTACATGCCTGATAACGTTTTGCTGAAAAAAAAACTCCTTCCGATCTATATTAGTTGTCGCAAATATAGATATCTAGATAGGGAGTACAAATGCTTGATAGTATGATCTATTTCGTCTTTTGGACCTGCACTCCCCGGAAAGAAGAGCTTCCCATCCATCCGTTTCCCGATATGGGAAGGTGTATACATCGGCAAGGTGCAATTTGCAGTATACTACATACATATAGCTCCTCGAAAACCCCTGGTATGATGTGACAACTATTCAGACGAAATCCACGCTCACTTGTTCAAATCGGGAAGTGAACGCGCGCACCGGCCGTACGTACTTGCGATCGAGATTGCCCAATGGAACGTCTCGCACATGAAGCTTGCGCCCCCATGGTACACGCCGTGTGCATTATCAATGTCACATCCATGGATAGCTTTGACCTTTCAGGGCCTTGCTTGGACACCCCAGAATGATCGTTTGTGGTTATCATGGCTTCATTTGGACACATACTTAGTTTAGAGCAAGCCGTGTCTGGTACTCTGGTCTGCGTATGTTCACACGTACTATACTAGCTAGTAGATGATGTAACGTGTCAATGGTATGTTCTGGAAACTGGTCGAGTGAAGTAACTAATACACTAGTAGGAAAACGGCCACAGGGGCAGGCGCACCGGAGCATCTTAAGTTTTAAAAATTGCAGCAATTCATATCACATATGGTTAATCTACACTTACTACTTTCCCGCAAAAAAACAAATCTACACTTACTACTGGATCAATAGTGCATTGTGAACACATAGTTCATATCATATATACAGAATACAGTCAAAAAGTTAACTAGCAGTTCCCCGAGCATGAACACATGACGATATTAGAGCGATAAAGCAACACCAACATAAAAAGAGAGGCAAAACGAGAATCCATACTCGGCGCCACTCTTAGCAAACGCCACGCCACTTTTAGCAAACGCCGAGATATAGGTCTTAAGCTGGGCGCGGAGATCCTCGTTCCTTGCTAACCGCCTCAACGACGACAGTCCCTCGGTGCATGCGCTCCTTCATCCCTTTCATTGCCTATAGGCAACGGTCCCTATCATCATGGGATTCCATGGCTGCCTTGGCTTCTAGCAGGTGCTCTGTAAGAGCGTTGATTGCCTCGTCCTGGTGGCACTTGATCTGTAATTTCAACTTCTCCTCCATGGTGCTTGCCTCCTTTAGCAAGGTGACACTCTGGTCCTCAAGTTCCACCCAACGGGCGCTCTGCTCTTTGAGCATGTACGTTTGTCGGTAAGTTTATTGACGCCTCGCGCAAGATATAGGGATATCTCCTTCTCCAACGCTAAATCTGTGTGAAGATGATTACATTCCAGGGCGAGGGGGTGTTTTGTTCTTCAGCTGACTGCCTATTTGGGCATTCTTCACCTTCTTTTCCGGTAACGGATCATGGTATGAAAGAATTAATTCATATAGGAGTACTAATTTCTAGCACACATATTGATGTAGGAATGGACCACACTAGTACTTAGAACACTCCACAAAACCACACTCTTCATCAACACATAATTAACCGAAAAGCAGTGATTACATAAATGAGAAACCCCAACCGATAGAGTCTACCTAGCTTAGCCATGAAAAGGGCCTCAGCCAACTGTGGGAACTGGCGTGCCACAGTTGTGGTGGTTACCGGGGGGAGGAACAACCATTGGAAATATGCCATAGAAGCAATAATAATATTGTTATTATCATATTTCATTGTTCATGATAAACATTTAAATTGTATGAATCGTAAACATAATATATGTGTGGTTTCATAAATAACATTGTATCCCTAGTAAACCTCTACTAAACTAGCTATCCCGTTGATTGATGATGGTTAAGGTTTCCTAACCATGGACACATGTTATCGATCAATAACGGGGTCATGTCACTAGGAGAATGACGTGATGGAAATACCTAACTAAGCAAAGCAATTAGATCGTGTCACTATGTTTAAATTGCTACAACTTTCTAGTTTCAAGTATCCCAATCCTTGGACCATGAGATTATGTTACTCCCTAGTAACATAAGAATACTTTGGGGGCATCAACCGTCGATTCATAATTAGATGATCATAAAGGTGTCTTTCAGGTATTTCAAAAAGTGCTTGTTGGGTACCATGTATCAAGACTCGGATTTTTCCATCCATGTGATAGAGAAATATACTCAGGGCCCGCTCCATAACGTAGACTCGATATCGCTCCGTTCCACCAAAAGTGTCTTAACTATGTCAAAATTCAGATGTATCTACCTACTAAATAGTGTCTAGATACATCTAAATTTTGACAAAGTTGAGACACTTTTGGTCGGACGGAGGGGTATATGCTATGTTGTTGCCCTGTGAAATGTTGATGTTAGGCTTCGAGAAAATTGGAGAACTATCCTTGTATATGGTTATGTATGAATTGTCCTGCAACTTTTGGCCTATATCCTTTATTTTTGCTGAAATCCTTTATTTTCAGGCCATATTTGTATTTCTTAAATTAATATTTGGCATTGGTTTTGATCCAGTGACATGTTAATAATTTTAGAAGCTTTCTCATTAATTTGAGGCCTTATAACCTACTAGAAATCTTAATCTCGGGTAGTTGAATTCATGCAAACAAAAGTATGCCCTCGAAGTGCATGAACCGGCATATATAGTGCTCTCATCAAGGTAATGCCATGTCTCACACAAGTCATAAACTGGTGCTCATAGTCATACTGTCATAAGACACTGGCAACATCATAAAGAGCTATAAGGTGCTCCCATCAAGGTAATATCATGTCTCATACAAGTCATAAACTGGTGCTCATAGTCATTAAGTAACAGTAAAATTGAACCACCTAGAAGCCCTCACAGTAATTTGACATTTGTGGCCATCCAATTCTGGTACTGAACGTCTCAGATCATCCGTTCGTCCCAACTAGCCTCCGGCATCGATTCGCGCGTGTTCAATCCAGCCATCGTAATCGGGCCGCTTCTCCGAAGACCGACTTGGACGCTTTCTCATTAAACGGGCCAAATTCAACACCGAAGTGGGTGATTTTCTGATGGGCCGCTGCTCCGTGAGTCGTTGTACCTTCGCCCCATCGTCGTCCTCAACAGCTCCTGGGTAAAGGCGATATGGTTTCGGCGCAATAATGACGAGGAAGCTGAGGCGTCGGAGTGTAGGTGCGTTAATTCCCCTTGGCCTCCTTATTTGCTGGGTTCCTCCTTTCTTTCTTCCATCTATCGGTCCCTTCGGCAGCATTTGCTTTTGCCTAGGTTTTTTTTAGTTGGCATTTGTCCTCCTTCGTCGGCGCTTGTCATATAGCCATTACTCAGGCATCTTGTTGTTCTTGTTTCAGGAATTGGCGACTCACTGCTGTGAATTGCTCTATTGGGGGTGGATCTGGTGTCAGGGTCATGTATGCTGCGACCTATCTGTCGGGCTATCTGTGCGATCTTCCATCTTGAATCTCTCCCCAATTCGAACGGTTTCGATCCCTTCTGCTTAATCTTGGTCTGTACAAATAAGGAGGACGATCTGCCGATCTGGAACTAACCGTATATACGACCATGCTCAAGCCTGATGCTGCTCTCTGCTTATTTAGTTCCATGGGTAGTTGATGTAGGTGAAGCAATAATTCTAATCAGCTAGCCTAGCCAAAAGGAGGTAAATCACCGATCACACCCTTATATTGGTTGTTTATTTTGAGTTTTGTGTATACTCAATCCGGTGGTGGATATATGTTCGTGTTTGGGTTTGACAGGAGTGGTTGGCGGCAAACACGCGGCAGCTGTAGAGGTACACATATCGGAGATGCTTGAGCTCGAGCATGACACCACATAGAGTACCGTTGGTTGATAACATTAATATCCCCCAAGGCCATGTCGATCTTTTTGGACAAATACAGTGTTGCTACTCTCTTGGGAATCTCTTTGTACCAGTTCGATGACTTACTGTCTGATTTGATCTACAAAAGCTCATATGACATACGGAATTTAGCTTCAAACTTGGCAAAGATACTCAGGTATGTACGCATCAGATGAAACGTAGCTAGGATATAGGTTATTTTGCCATGCATAGGAAAATTCTGACTCCCAGTTTAGCTTGGCAGCTGCATCCTGCATACACATGTTTCTACAAAAGGAGACAATCAACTAATATATGTTATAATGTTAATAATAGAAACAACCCAGTACATCCCAAAAGCCTCCTTCGTATAGGTTGTATCTTTTTTCTTCGTGTTGTTATTTGGAAGAACTTCTGATAACACGTTAGCTAATTTCCGATTTCCACTGAAATTTGGCGCCACCCCTTTGTGGTAAATTTAAAAGCTATTGTACCGATGTTTTATTATTGCTGGATAACAAGGTAGGGTTATTCTTCCCAAGAACTCTGATGCCCCCATTCGTAGCATGTGACACTGCTCCGCAGATCTTTTTTCTTCGTGTTGTCATCTGGAAGAACTTCTGATAACACGTTAGATAATTTTCTGATTTCCACTGAAATTTTGCGCCACCCCTTGTGGTAAATTTAAAAGCTATTGTACTGATGTTTTATTATTGCTGGATAACAAGGTAGGGTTATTCTGCCCAAGAACTCTGATGCCCCCATTCGTAGCATGTGACACTGCTCCGCATATCTTTTTTCTTTGTGTTGTCATCTGGAAGAACTTCTGATAACACGTTAGATAATTTCTGATTTCCACTGAAATTTTGCGCCATCGCTTGTGGTAAATTTAAAATTTATTGTACTGATTTTTTATTATTGTTGGATAACAAGATAGGGTTATTGTGCCCAAGAACTCTGATGTCCCATTCGTAGCATGTGGCACTGCTCTGCAGATAACTAAGAGGGAACAGATAGGTACATCATTTGGTGATTGAACATCAGACACTAAACTTGGCCAACAAAATTTCAGAAGAGGCTAGAGCCAGCTTGCATTGGTACAGATAATCCTTGGAAGTGACACCGAATGAACAGTGGAGTTCTGGTTTTAGCTTTCATCAATTATGCTTGAAATGACCTTTTTTCCCCTTTTAGCGTTGTTGTTCACCAGGTTCTCATTAGAAGTCTAGAAGGTTGAAACATGACACAATATTTCTTTAGTGAGACCTATTATTTGAAGCTATTTGTACCGTTCATATTTTGTTCAAATATTCCAGTGTCTAAAAATGGACGGCAAGACATTGTCCTGATTGTTTAAAACTTATCCCTTTAATGTTAGGACCTACATTTATTTGTAGTTTGCATTCAGCAAGGATCATACAAAAGTACATTCTGGATCAAGGTCATTATCAAATGCATATAGAATAAGACGGCATTATTTTGCATTGACCTTGATAGCAGCTAGATGGAATGCCTGGTCCAGAAGTAGCGATTTGTTGTTGCGCTTACGGAAATCGAGTCTTCTGGTCAAATAGTTTGTCTATAATTAGTTTTCTGGTAAATAGTTTGCCTCAAAATAGTTTTCTGTTGTAGGAAAGTGATGCACTATTGTACAGGTAGCATGTAAGACAATATGATATCCAGTTTGTGCTCGACAAAGTTTTTTTTTTTTTGGAGAAAGGGTTGATGATATTATGCCAAGGTTCTTACAGAAAGGCCCAAGCTAAAAAGGAAATTTCAGATTAGACAAGATGGACCCGATAGCATCGCCGGCAAACAGAACATGCCGCTGGCATGCCGCTGGCACGCCGCCGCAACTCCTCTTCACTGACCTTGGAACGGGAGGAGCCCCTGTGCGGACAGGAAGTCTTCGACGCTCGGCTCCGGAGAGCCTCCATCCTACAGCGCCACCGCGACCATCGCCTTGAACACCAACATCGACACCTTTGACTTCTTCACATGCCTGGTTCCGCAGCTCGTCGGACACCGAAGAGGGAAGGACACGCGTGGATCCGTGGATCTGCGAGCGTGGATAATACGGCCACTCCACAGCAAAGAACCGCCACCAGAGAGGAAGAGCGCCACCGTAAAACCCCGATCTGACCGCGCCGCTAGCTCCCCGATGCCAGCAAGAGACCTACTTAGCCCTATGTTATATACACATCGGGATCCGAGGTTCCCCACCCTCCCGATGCTGGAGCGGCTGGCGGAGGGAGAGGGAACCAGCGGAACGCCGACGGCGAGGTGGAGAGAGAGGTGGTTTTCAGAAACCGCCCCCTATAGTTACTGTAGAAGGGGATGAAGTCTAGGTTCTTTTTTCTAGGTAAGCCAAAACAGTTTCTCGGGCTAACTTAAGGGGTGCCAGAGGGGGCAAATATGACATCTAACAAGAAATACTATTATAATATTTTTGTTTGCAACTAATAAACTGCAATAGATGGAACATGCGATGGTGGGGTTATGAGTTTCTACGGTTATTTTCGATGTTATGCATTATAAAACAAAATTTCAATCTAATCTGCACTATTTATATAATTACGGTATCAAATTAAATACATTTGTTCCAACAAGAAATAGTATTTTCCGTTCATTATTGCATCTTGCTTTATCATTAATTTGAACAAAAACATTTATATCATTTCTTGTTTGGTCAAGAAGTTTGCCGGTGAAAGGGACGGTCCGGTAAACGTCCTGGTTATTATTTTCTTTTTACTTAGGAATTCTAATTGGACAATATTTATACACTATCATTTCTTTCTAAGATGGACGGGACGCGCGCTTTCATGTTCTAGTACATCATAAGACACATGAGACATCATCCATAGCTATAAGAGCATCTCCAGTCGCGTCCCCCAAATGACGTTTGGGGGACGGCGGACAAGAAATGAAGAAACACGCGTTCCAGTCGCGTCCCCCAAAGCTAAGTAGCGCCTCATTTTATGTCCGGCGTTCCCGGTAGAGACTCTACGCCGGACACAAAAATAGCGTCCGGATGCATGCATGCAGTCCCTACTTTCCACATGTTATTCTCTTTTTCCACACTTTCTCTCACCTACTTTTCCCACATGGGGTGGTCCCTTCTATTAAAATGCATGCATCCGGACGCTGTTTGAGGGACGCGACTGGAAATGGTCTCTTTTTTGTACAGATTTTTAGTCTCTTTTTATCCGACGCGGTCCTAAACGTCCCCCAAATCATTTGTGCCGGACGTTTTTTGAGGGACGCGAGGAGATGCTCTAAGGTGGTCACACCAAAGGTAATGTCCTGTCTCAAAGTCATAAACTGCATAGTCATACATCGTAAGACACAGGCAACATCATACAGAGATATAAGGTGCTCATTCACAATACATTGGGTAAATTAAAAAGGCTGGGGAATGAGGAGGTGGCGTTTTGGCTCATAGGAGCAAATGCTCCCATTATACAAAATAATTAAAAAACAATTTTAAAAATGTCAAAAAAATTTGACATAAATTTTTTGTTGTACATCTTGACATTCTATGTTAGTGCACAAGTTTTCATGGAGAAAACAACATTTTATGTGGCGTGTACAAAAAAGATAAAAAAATGTCCTGTACGTAGTCGTGTTATAACATCAAAATTTGTCTTTTTTACTGGAGCCACAAATTTTTATAATTTTTTTTGAAAACTTGTGTACGAACATAAAATACGTAGATGTACATGAAATTTTTTATTTTAGAATTTTTTGACACTTCGAAATGTAGATTCACACAATGGGAGCAAATGCTCCTACGAGCCAAAGTGAATATCCCGGGGAATGAGGACAAGAATTTGGTGCACATGGGCACCAGTGCTCCCTCTACTTTTAGTTTTTTGAAAATTTCAAAATCTCACATTTTTATGTTTTAAAAAATTATGGCATTAAATATGTAGATAGATATATTCATCAGAAGTGTATGCAAAAAAGTCCCGGTGAAAAATACTTTAAATTTTGTGAAATGCAAAAAAACAAATTTCCGACAAAGGGATACACTATTGTAATACTATTTTACTACCATTTGCTGTCAGAAATTTATCTTTTTTTATATTGTTCAAAATATAAAGTATTTTTTAACGGGATTTTTTTTTGCATATACTCCACCCACATATATCTATCTATATATTTAGCTTCATATTTTTTTGAAACTTCAAACATGAGATTTTAAAATTTTCAAAAATCTGAAAGTCAAGAGAGCATTGGTGCCCATTTATCCTTCAACGGGTCTCTCGCACATCAACCACCAAAGGAACATGGCAATATTGGATAAATTATATAAGACTTGGGGAATGATCATTTAGAGCACTCCAGCAGCGTCCTCCAAAGCGGCCCCCAACGGTATTTTCGACGCGTCGGATAAAATTTCATTTCCAGCCGCGCGTCCCAAAGGCCCTTTCCGTCCGGCGTGGTCCAATACGGTGTTCGGTGCCCCGAGCCAGTCTCCGGGCACACCGGATACAACGAAATGCGAGCCGAGGAGACGCGGCCCTGACGCGTCAGCGATTCCCAAACGGACGCTCAACCGCCGCCTACCTAGCGACGCTGCAGATGCCGGGCAGGGGAACCGTCGCAGTGTCAACCGCGTCGATCGACGCGCGAACCACCGGAATGGAGCGCGAACTCCACGGAAGAGCAACCGCAGCTCTGTTCGATATCTGCACCGCCATTCATCCGCGCTCAATAAGACCCCTACGTATGCGCTTTTCGATCTACAACCGGACGGCGCCATTCATCTCTCCTCTCCTCTCTCACAATGAGAAACCTCTCTTTGCCATCGGACACCGACAGCGAGGGGAAGCCACCGGGATGGCGCCATTGGTGGAACAGAGTTGCAACGCCTAGCAGCTCTAGTTTCCTACCGACGGACAACCAGGAGGAGGACTGGGAGGTCGACAAGGAGGAGGAAGAGGCTGACGAGGCGGTAGCAAAGAAGGAGGCGAGGGCCCGAGCGATGGCGAAGGCGAAAGAGAAGGCGCAACCAGCGAGCACCGTCGATGACGAGAGGGACACATGTTCCTCCAACACGTCGAACGACACTGGCTTTTCAGAAGTGGTGAAGAGCAGGAAGCGCCACCGTGAGGACGACGAGGCGGGGCCATAAAAAAAGTAGTTTAAAAAATTAGTTTATTTTTTTCGAAGTTTTTATATGTAATTTGTTTATGTTGTACCGCTTTGAAAATGAGTTCATATTTTTTGAAGTCTTTACCGTACCTACAAATTTGTTCTATCTATTAAAATAAAAATACAAAAAAGCAGATGCATTATTCTAAAGGTTTGGGGGCGCGTTTGGGAGACGCGGCTGGGGAGCAACGTCCCCCAAACGCGGTACGAAGAAAACACTTCCCACAAACGCTTGATCCAACGCTGTTCGAGGGGGACGCGGCTGGAGATGCTCTTGTCCTTCGACTGGCCGCTCTCAGAACAGCACCCACCACAGGAACAGGGATAAGTAACTTTAAGGACCAACACAGACACTTGCCTCCTTTCTGAATCCACCAAATGCGTGACCTTCAAGAAGAAAAAAAAAGGAGATAAAGGCACAGCATTAGGATCATTTCAGTTGATGTCATGTAACAGCAAACTGTAATAATCCCTTACCTCATATATTCATGGTGTTGCTTCACTTCCTCAAGCATGGCTAGATTTTCTTTAAGCAACTTTCTAGCTCTATATTCTGGCGAATAGCTTACCTGATCACCCAATTGAATGATGAGAAGAAACAAGCAAAGATGATAAGGAACAGATAAGGAGGCAAAAAGCAACTAATGCTATTTTCAATTGTATCATATCATGTCTCGTTAGGGTGTGACGGAGGCCCAAACATATCACAAATCGTATCATGGCTGATTATAACTGACTGTTGAAACTTGATAGCAAGCAGCCAAAAAAACAGCACGATTGCGGGAACTGAACTTAGTTGCCCATGATCCTATAGTATCTCAAAATTACACCATACCCAGGTCTGATTTTTGATAATTATCTGTAGGCCGTACCCAGAAAATGAGATTGTTTCTACAAGAACAAAGATTGCAGATTGGCATTAAAGGTAGAGTTTGTTTGACAGGACAATGTTGATCACCGGGCAGGTGAAACAATGAAGCTTATTAAGAGCGAGTCTGAAATCAACATTTGTAATTGTTCGTATGAAATCAACATCTGCTGCAAGTTTTGGCAATTACCAATCCAAACTAAAGAAGATGCACCACCTTCATGCGTTGTTGATATCAGAATAATTCAATAAACACAAAGGTCTGCCTCGTCGGCTTGTCTTAAAAGTACTATAGTAGACTTGTACAGTACACAAGAAAAAAGCGAACTGAAACAAGGAAACAACCTAAATATAACGGACCAAGCAAGCTTTTTATTAGTTATTAATTAAAGGATCAAGCAAGATGATTGCAAATCGATATCGGTAGGGAACTACGATGCGCTAAAAAGTTGAACATATGTTAGATCCGGAGGTTGAGAAACTAAATAACTAGATGACGATTTGATAGATTGTAGGGCAGCAGGTATCGTCGACCGAGCATGCATCACACCTAGCAGTTCTTTTTCTGCTCCGGATAGTGATTTGTTGAGTGCAGGGGCGGAATTACGAACCCGACTTGTGTAGAGCCTTGGGCGGGGGCCGGTAGGAGGCGCGACGCGGGGCGCCGGCGGCAACACACGGAGAGCAGCCGCAGCCAGATTGCGCAGCGCCATGGAATCGCTCGCTGAGATTGATCAGGATGGGACGCTCGCGACGGCTGGGGTTTCCTCTCTCGCGAAACTTCTTCGTGTCCTTGCGGCGGTTATGATCTACCGAGACTTAGAGACGAACAAGACGTACATGAAAACGCATGGATAACGCATAAAGTTTGCCGAGGGTTTCTTCAGGATCGCGCTGGGAATCCTTGGGGGAGACTTAGTATAGGATCACCTCATTAGGTGAGATTATAGGATCAGTTCATAAAAACTATATTTACAAATGCAAAAAAAATCGGGAAAAAAGTTTACAACATACCTATAGTCCGTCTTTACAACTCCAAAAAAATTTAGCTCAAAACTCTATCTACATTTATAGAAACAAAAAAGACAAATTCTGCTGTAAATAGTGTCAACCCTACTATTCACTCCCAAACTTATCTTTTTTTTTTTGGATCTCTAAATGTAGATCAAATACGAAGTAGCAAATTTTTGGTGTTGCATATATAACACAGATGTGTGTTGTCACATTTTTTTGAAAATATTTAAACATGTTTCTTGTATTAAAAAAATCGATCTCATAGATCCTATCTAAAGCGAGATACTATCTAAGTCGTCCCCGAGAATCCTTCGGAGGGTCCTGCACATCGATCCTCCAGGTGGAAAGCCGTCCGATTAACCTATTGCTGGATTGCACCGCATGTCGCTTTCTTCCCTTCCCTTTTCATGTGTGCGGGCCTCGTTTTACACTGGTGATGCCGCTGGGCATCTTTGCTCGCAGCAACCCTCGATGCCGATGGAGGCAACGCCCCCACGCCTATCATCTTGGCTGATAGCATCCGTTGTAACCGGTGGAAGGATCGCCCGATGCAACTTGCAGCATCTCCGTCACCGCTTGCTTGCAGCACTGCTCGATGATGCTAGAAGCACCCACCGTAGCTAGTGGCAGCTCCGCCCGACTTCCGTGGGACCACCCCCAAAGATGCTAGAAGCTCCTCTATAGCCGGTAGGCAGCTGCACCGCCGTTGGCTTGCAGCACCCATGGTCGATCAGCCGTGACTGCACCACACGAAGCTGGTGGAAGACTCATTGTAGCTAGTGGCAGAACTAGCGTCAGTGCCTTGCAACATGGCTTGGAGGGGTGCTTTTGTTATACTTGCATGCCCTTTGGGTTGAAGGATACCGACGCCGCGTTCCAGTGGGCCATGCGGGCGTGCCTTGGGGCGCGGATCGGGCACAACTTGGAGGCATACATCGACGACATCGTGGTCAAGACCAAGCACCACAACTCCTTGCTCCAGGACCTGGACGAGACGTTCAACAACCTGCACAAGGTCAACTTCAAGGTAAACCTCGAGAAGTTATTTTTCAGGATTTCATCTCAAAAGCTTCTCAGTTTCCTGGTGTCGCATCGGGAATCGAGGCTAACCCCGACAAGATCAAGGCTATCAACCAGATGGAGATTCCTAGGCGGGTCAAGGATGTGCAATGTCTCAATGGGTGCCTGGCTAAGGGAACATGCCCTTCCCTTTGATAACCCCCAAGTGCAGGGGGTCACCGTAGTACAATTTGATAAGTATTTGAGTGTCGAACCCACGAGGAGTTGAAGATAAACTACATATTCTCTAAAGCCCTATAACCCACTTATATGGCCTGCTATGCAAAACTAGGAACTATAGTGTGTGTGAAGAGGTTTCTACTATAAACTATAGGTGTTGAAATTAAAATGCAAGGAGTAAAACTAATGCAAGAAAAATAAAGTGCAGTAAAGTAAAATGAGATGAAGGGAAGTTAAGTGGAGTAACTCAAGGTAGCAAGTGTCTTGGCAAATTGCTATTTCATTTGTGTGGTTATCACAGTTAGTGAAGCACAAAGATAGTCTTTTTTATTGTTTCTTCTAAGGAGGAGCCATAGATATGTGTAGCCATAAATATGAGCAAGTACAACACTAGTGATTGATCCCAAGGCTAGTTAAGAGCAAACAAGGGAATTATTAAGACAATAAGTACAACCACCGCTGTAAGTTTAAAGGTCCCCATAGTTAAACCCTCCATTGATTAACCGTGAATGAATAATACATGCATATTTAAGAATTAGGACATGGTTTTTGTCAATCTCCATCCGTCCCTCTCCCTATCATCATGCAATGTTGACAACCTCATGCGTTCCCTAACATATGAGTGCACTCGTATATTAGTACAAGAGATCATCATAGAAGATAAAATATACTTGTATGCAACCAACAATAAACTATATCACAATTGCCAAGAACAAGTCACTACTTAAACATCAACATAGAGATACAATAGATCATGGGAAAATAAAATATTGCATTATACATCATGTTTTCCAAGATATTACAGTGGGGAATGATGAAGAGTTGATGTAGATGGTGATGAAGTTGATGACGATGACCACACCGGAAGGTGGGGGGGGGGGGTGTGGAGTTCACCAGAGGTGATTCCGGCAACGTTCGCCCCCCTCCGATCTCCACCGGCGGCGGCCTGCTGACTATCTATTTATTTATTTTTAATCTCCGTCGCCGTAGTCTCGACGAAACCCTGGGGGTCATATATATCGGTGTTTTTAGGTCAAAACATGTCGGTTCGCGAAATATTGAGGCGAATCAGACAAACGAGGTGGGAAAGGGCACATGTGATGCGTCCATAGGGGGAGGGGCGCGCTTCTTGGTGTACTACTTTAGCTCATTTTATTCGTCTCAAAATTTCCGAAGCATGGCCTGATACGTCTCCAACGTATCTATAATTTCTGATGTTCCATGCTAGTTTTATGACAATACCTACATGTTTTGCTCACACTTTATAATGATTTTATGCATTTTCCGGAACTAACCTATTAACAAGATGCCGAAGTGCCAGTTTTTCTTGTTTTTGGTTCCAGAAAAGCTGTTCGGCAATATTCTCGAATTCGACGAAACAAAAGCCAAACATCTTATTTCACCGAGACGGACCAGAACACCGAGCCGAGAGGAGGCCCAGGCCCCCACCACTGGCGGCGCGCTAGGGGGCGCGCCTATGGGGAGGGAGCCCCCGGCCCTCCGACTCCGCCGCCTATATAACCCCTCGAGACCTAAAAACCCGACACCAATTGACGAAACTCCGAAAGACTCCAGGGCGCCGCCGTCGCGAAACTCCAATTCGGGGGACAGAATCTCTGTTCCGGCACGCCGCCGGGACGGGAAGTGCCCCCGGAAGCCATCTCCATCGACGCCACCGCCTCCATCATGCTCCGTGAGTAGTTCCCCCATGGACTACGGGTTCTAGCTGTAGCTAGTTGGTACTCTCTCTCCCATGTACTTCAATACAATGATCTCATGAGCTGCCTTACATGATTGAGATTCATCTGATGTAATCGGTGTTGTGTTTGTTGGGATCCGATGAATTGTTACATTATGATCAGTCTATCTATATAAGTTTGTGAAGTTATTGTTGCTGCAATCTTGTTGTGTTTAATGCTTGTCACTAGTGCACGAGTGGCATGATCTTAGATTTAAGCTCTATACTTATTGCTTAGATTGTATCTACAAGTTGTTTGCACATGTCTATGTCCGGAACCCGAGGCCCCAGAGTGGGGATAACTGGAGGGGAAGGCTTAGATATGAGGATCACATGTTTTCACCAAGTGTTAATGCTTTGCTCCGGTGCTCTATTAAAAGGAGTACCTTAATTACCAGTAGATTCCCTTGAGGCCCGGCTGCCACCGGCTGGTAGGACAAAAGATGTTATGCAAGTTTCTCATTGCGAGCACGTATGACTTGTAGGGATACGTTGCATAGAAAACAAAAATTTTCCTACCGCGAACACGCAATCCAAGCCAAGATGCAATCTAGAAGACGGTAGCAACGAGGGGATTATCGAGTCTCACCCTTGAAGAGATTCCAAAGCCTACAAGATGAGGCTCTTGTTGCTACGGTAGACGTTCACTTGCCGCTTGCAAAAGCGCGTAGAAGATCTTGATCACGGCGCCACGAACGGGCAGCACCTCCGTACTCGGTCACACGTTCGGTTGTTGATGAAGACGACGTCCACCTCCCCGTTCCAGTGGGCAGCGGAAGTAGTAGCTCCTCTTGAATCCGACAACACGACGGCGTGGTGTCGGTGGTGGTGGAGAAACCCGGCGGAGCTTCGCTAAGCGTGCGGGATGTGGTGGAGGAGAGAGGGCCGCTAGGGTTTGGGAGAGGGGCGCCGACCACTAGGGGGTGCGGCCACCTTGTGGTCTTGGGGTGGCCGGCCCCTCCCCTTGGCCCCTCATTATATAGGTGGAAGCCCCAAGTTTTGGACTACAAGTCTCCGAATAAGACCCGAACCCAAAACCTTCCATGTGATAGGGAAACCTACCCAAGGTGGGAATCCCACTTGGGGTGGGATTCCCCCTTCCATGTGGGGGGGGCCGGCCCCCTTATGGGGAGTCCACTTGGGACTCCTCCCTTAGGGTTGGCCGGCCATGGGATGTGGAGTCCCTCCAGGACTCCGCCTTCCTTAGTGGTTTCTTCCGGACTTTTCTAGAACCTTCTAGAACCTTCCATAGAACCTTCCGGATCATTTTAAATCTTATAAAATGACTTCCTATATATGAATCTTATTCTCCGGACCATTCCGGAACTCCTCGTGATGTCCGGGATCTCATCCGGGACTCCGAACAAATATTCGAACTCCATTCCATATTCAAGTTCTACCATTTCAACATCCAACTTTAAGTGTGTCACCCTACGGTTCGCGAACTATGCGGACATGGTTGAGTACTCACTCCGACCAATAACCAATAGCGGGATCTGGAGATCCATAATGGCTCCCACATATTCAACGATGACTTTAGTGATCGAATGAACCATTCACATACGATACCAATTCCCTTTGTCACGCGATATTTTACTTGTCCGAGGTTTGATCATCGGTATCACTCTATACCTTGTTCAACCTCGTCTCGACAAGTACTCTTTACTCGTACCGTGGTATGTGGTCTCTTATGAACTTATTCATATGCTTGCAAGACATTAGACGACATTCCACCGAGAGGGCCCAGAGTATATCTATCCGTCATCGGGATGGACAAATCCCACGTTGATCCATATGCCTCAACTCATACTTTCCGGATACTTAATCCCACCTTTATAACCACCCATTTACGCAGTGGCGTTTGATGTAATCAAAGTACCTTTCCGGTATAAGTGATTTACATGATCTCATGGTCGAAAGGACTAGGTAACTATGTATCGAAAAAGCTTATAGCAAATAACTCAATGACGTGATCTTATGCTACGCTTAATTGGGTGTGTCCATTACATCATTCATATAATGACATAACCTTGTTATTAATAACATCCAATGTTCATGATCATGAAACCATGATCATCTATTAATCAACAAGCTAGTTATACAAGAGGCTTACTAGGGACTCCTTGTTGTTCACATAACACACATGTATCAATGTTTCGGTTAATACAATTATAGCATGGTATGTAAACATTATCATAAACACAAAGATATATTATAATAACCATTTTATTATTGCCTCTTGGGCATATCTCCAACAGTCTCCCACTTGCACTAGAGTCAATAATCTAGTTTACATATGTAAAGATATAACACCTTGGCCTTCCGCTTTATCATGTTTTGCTCACGGGAGAGGTTTTAGTCAACGGATCGACACGCTCAGAAACGTATGTATTTTGCAATTCATTTGCGTCTCAACGCATCATTTATTTTCCAAATGAGTCGGCATTATTCTTATATGTTCAGTCCTCTGGTGGAACCTTAATTCCGCGGTCTGAAATATGTCACTAATATTGTCATACACAATATAGCTTCAAAGTTCTGACACTATCGGAACTACACCAAGTTCTTAAAGAACCTCTTAACATCCTCAGTCATTGTCAAAACAATGACATACTCTGCCTTTGTTTGTAGAATCCGTCACAATATTTTAGAACTCTTCTAAATCTAGCATAGACAATTTCTTAGCTCATTGTGCTACCTTTTAATCAACACTTAGCCTAATTGAGATTTGAAATTCATTTTTATATGTGACCAAACTAATATCGGTGCAACAACTTACAGCGATTTGTTTGTCATTTTTCCATACAAAAAAATATATATTCTTGGTTCTTCTTAAGTACTCAAGAATATTCTTACTGTTTTTCAATGATTATCACATGAATCATTCTGGTACATGCTCATAACATTTTTAGAGCACAGGACATCTGATTGTGTACATTTTATTCGTGATCTATAATCACTCATGTGTTTTTACTCATTGAGTGTCAGACACACTCAAGTCTTGTTAAACTTTCACATGACAAGAACATTTTCTTAATATTTCTATATTGAACTACTTCAATATCCATTCTATGTACTTTGACTTAAACTTTATTATGTGTTTCAATCTATCTTCATAGATCTTGACACTAAATTTGTTTCAGTCCATATCCTTTCATTGAAGTTAATTTCTCAATGAAACCTTTTTAATCAAGTATATAATTACATCATTTACAACCAACTATATGTCATCTACATAAAGTATTATAAATATGTCTCAGCGCTCCCACTTAATTTCTTGCAAATGCAAGCCTTTTCATCGTCTCTGATGAAATCAAAAACTCTTTGACTATTTCATCTAGTGAAGATTCCAACTCCGCGATACTCACTTCATCCAATTGAAGTTCGTATACATATCTAGTATTCCACGGACTAGCAAAACTCTTGGTTGTATCTTGTATACACCTTTAATACGCATTTCTGATAAGTAATGTATTTTGCCATCCTACTAGCATATCTCATAAAAGAAATATGTAGTGATTACTAGAATAATCCACATAGACTATAAGCATTGCTACGGAAGATCTAATCTTATCGTAGTCAACTCTTTGAACTTTGTCGTAAACAACTTTTCAACAAGTCGAGCTTCTTCAAGGATATTTCATCAAAGTCCATCAATTTTTATAGATCTATTTACTTTCAAAAAGTATTCATCTATCTTGGATTTCATGGCGTATAGCCATTTTAACGGAGTCAGGGCCCATCATAACTTCCTTGTTTTGTAGTTGGTTTATCATTGTTCAAAATCAATCCTTTGTTCACAAATCATTTATTTGATCACAAAGTAAACCATACCTACAAGGTTCAATATGTACTTCGATCTCCATGGCTAAAACACTTTGTAGTCATGGGAGCCATGATCGTCGTGGCCGCTTCCGGAACCATTTCCGATGCTGTACTACTCTGATCATTTTGCTCAGGTTCATAAACCTTATCAAGTTCTATTGTCCTCCCACTCAAATACTTCTCTAGAAAACAATTTCTTGGAAATAAGCAAGTAACATTAACAAACACTTTTGTCTTTTACTTCATAGTGGAAAGAATTCCCTATCAATTCTATGGGATAACCAACAAAGACATTCATCCGATTTTGGTTGTAAACTTATTTACTTATGCTATGCATACCAAAATTTAAGAAAAGACTATTAGGGTTCATACCCATGTCATAACTCGTATGATGTCATTTCAACGGATCATGATGATGCTCTATTTAGTGTAAAAGCGGTAGTCTCTAAAGCATAATCCACAAAAATATAATGCCATCAATATTTTATCTCATCATTCATCCAACAAGGTTTGGATACATCTCTCGGATACTTCATCATCACTATGATACTCCAAGAAACATGAGTTGTAGAACAATTTCATAACTCTCTTAGATGTTCACTAAAACTCGTAATTCAAATATTTCCACCATGATCCAATCATAGATATTTGATTTTTCTATTACGATGATTTCCACTTCATGCTGAAATTTGAATCTATTCAAATGTTTCAAACTTCTTCCTTATTGAATATATCCACACATATATACTCAATTCATCGTTGGAAGTTTTCATGAAGTAGAAGAATCTCCCGCACACAACTATGCCCAGTAAATCACATACATCATCATGTATTTTTCCACTAAGTTAGTTGCCCGTTCAACTCTTGGCCTATGAACGGTATTTTAGTCATTCTCTTTAGAAAAGATTTGCAAGCGTCAAACGATTCAAAAATCAAATGACTCCAAAAATCCATTTGCATGGAGTTCCTTCATGCGTTCTTTTCTAACATGACCTAAATGGCGGTTCCACAAATAAGTGGAATTCTTAATCATTTGCCTTATGGCATTTTAGTGTCAGTAATTATGTATGTGTGATTCACCATTAAGATTTATAATAACTTATCCATCGTACATGGAGTAATGTCATAATTTGAACAACTCATTGTTTTCATTTGACCAGAGCAAAATAACAATTATTAAGTTCTTTATTATAAATTCTAAGGGCTAGATAGAATGCCAACGATGAACATAATAACACTTTATTTTTGTTCCAGACGTGCATTCCTATCATATTCCTTGTCAGTCACTTAGGCCATTGTATTCTTGTATTGCGTTGTTTTGTATGACACTTCATACCAACCAATATGGTACTAATACCCAAGAATTTCATTGTGTGACCAAACAAGAAATACATTCATAACATGTATATCATTTATATACACCTGAGCTAGACTTTCTAGTCTTTTCTTTCTTTCTGCCAATAATCTTTTGTAGTTTCTCTTTTAGCTTTCCTCATTATAAAAACACTTCAACATCAATAACTTCTAGGTTTGTTGGTCAAATACCAATAACCTTGAGGTTCTTACTTTGAAGTTGATCATCATATGACAAGTGTTCAATTTCACTATTAGTAACCTTTTAATATGATGAACAATTTCACTCATAATTTTATCATATCATGAAGACTTTTCGAGACCATGTCTGTACATGCTAGGCTCGTAAAGTATAACCTCGTATTCGCATGTGCAAATCTGGCTTGCACCCGTTGTATGCACACGTAGAATCTATAACACCCGATCATCACGTGATGCTTCGAAACGACGAGTCTTAGCAACGGTGCATACTAAGGACGATCACTTCATGGATATGCGAATATTGTTAGTGCCCCAATAGTTGGAGGATTAGGACGCCTTGCATCTTCAACCTTCGTACATTCCCATAAAACTTATGAGTTTATGTAGTCTCACCAAATTATATTCTATCATCTTGCAATAAGGTCTTAGATATCATATATATCTCATACCTTGATTATTTCTGAAAACTAAATTTTCAGCTCCTTACTTTTCAAACAGATTTGAACTTCAAGTTTCACGGAGACAAGATAACTTTAGGTACTAATTGAAACCATAGCTCTCTGAATCAACAATGTGAGGTTTACTAAAAGTTTGCAATAGGACTTAATCATTTCTTGATTCTTTTAACAATACGGTACCAATCCGTAAAGTTTCTTGTCAGATTTTAACAGTATTTCTATCTTAATAACAAGACTAGCGTATGGTAGAAAACGGATGCCAATACTACAAAATTAATTCAAAATACTACTCAGACTATGTTCATGATAATTAGTTCATGTTTTAATCTAATTACTAATGAACTCCCACTTAATACAACATCCCTCATAGTTGTTAAGTGGTACACGATCCAAATCCACTACACCAAAACCGATCATCACGTGAGATGATGTAGCTTCAATGGTGAACATCAACATGTTGATCATATCATCCATATGACTCGTGTTCAACCTTTCGGTTTCCGTTGTCCCGAGGCCATGTCTGTACATGCTAGGCTCGTCAAGCAAACCCTAATATTCCGTGTGCAACATGGCTTACACCCGTTGTATGTGAACGTTGAGTCTATCACATCCGATCATCGCGAGATGCTTCAAACGAAACTGTAACGGTGCATACGAGGGAGAACACTTTATTATCTTGATATTAATGTGAGGGATCATCTTATAATGCTACCATCACGTTCTAAGCAAAATAAGATGCATAAAGGATTAACATCACATGCAATTCATATGTGATATGATATGGCCCTTTAGTCTTTGCGCCTTCGATCTTCATCTCCAAAGCACGGATCTCCATCATCATCAACGGGCATGATCTCCATCATCGTCGGCGTAGCGTCAAGGTCCATGGCGCCGTCTTCATGGTTGTTCACCTCATGTAGCAACTATTACAACTACTTTGAAATACTACTCAACATGAAATTTAAAGACAACCATAAGGCTCCTGCCGGTTGCCACAATACAATAATGATCATCTCATACATATTCATCATCACATCATGGCCATATCACATCACCAAACCCTGCAAAAACAAGTTAGACGTCTCTAATTTGGTTTGCATATTTTACGTGGTTTAGGGTTTTCGAGTAAGATCCAATCTACCTACGAACATGAACCACAACGGTGATACTAGTGTTGTCAATAGAAAGAGTAAATTGAATCTTCACTATGGTGGGAGAGACAGACACCCGCAAAGCCACTTATGCAATACAAGTTGCATGTCGAACGTGGAGCAAGTCTCATGAACGCGGTCATGTAAAGTTAGCCCGAGCCGCTTCATCCCACCATGCCACAAAGATGCAAAGTACTCGAACTAAAGACAACAAAGCATCAACGCCCACAAAACAATTGTGTTCTACTCGTGCAACCATCTATGCATAGACACGGCTCTGATACCACTGTAGGATACGTTGCATAGAAAACAAAAAATTTCCTACCGCGAACACGCAATCCAAGCCAAGATGCAATCTAGAAGACGGTAGCAACGAGGAGATTATCGAGTCTCACCCTTGAAGAGATTCCAAAGCCTACAAGATGAGGCTCTTGTTGCTGCGGTAGACGTTCACTTGCCGCTTGCAAAGCGCGTAGAAGATCTTGATCACGGCGCCACGAACGGGCAGCACCTCCGTACTCGGTCACACGTTCGGTTGTTGATGAAGACGACGTCCACCTCCCGTTCCAGCGGGCAGCGGAAGTAGTAGCTCCTCTTGAATCCGGCAGACGACGGCGTGGTGTCGGTGGTGGTGGAGAAACCCGGGAGCTTCGCTAAGCGTGCGGGATGTGGTGGAGGAGAGAGGGCCACTAGGGTTTGGGAGAGGGGGGCGCCGGCCACTAGGGGGTGCGGCCACCTTGCGGTCTTGGGGTGGCCGGCCCCCTCCCCTTGGCCCCTCATTATATAGGTGGAAGCCCCAAGTTTTGGACTACAAGTCTCCGAATAAGACCCGAACCCAAACCTTCCATGTGATAGGAAACCTACCCAAGGTGGGAATCCCACTTGGGGTGGGATTCCCCCTTCCATGTGGGGGGTGGCCGGCCCCCTTATGGGGAGTCCACTTGGGACTCCTCCCCCTTAGGGTTGGCCGGCCATGGGATGTGGAGTCCCTCCGGGACTCCGCCTTCCTTAGTGGTTTCTTCCGGACTTTTCTAGAACCTTCTAGAACCTTCCATATCATTTTAAATCTTATAAAATGACTTCCTATATATGAATCTTATTCTCCGGACCATTCCGGGACTCCTCGTGATGTCCGGGATCTCATCCGGGACTCCGAACAAATATTCGAACTCCATTCCATATTCAAGTTCTACCATTTCAACATCCAACTTTAAGTGTGTCACCCTACGGTTCGCGAACTATGCGGACATGGTTGAGTACTCACTCCGACCAATAACCAATAGCGGGATCTGGAGATCCATAATGGCTCCCACATATTCAACGATGACTTTAGTGATCGAATGAACCATTCACATACGATACCAATTCCCTTTGTCACGCGATATTTTACTTGTCCGAGGTTTGATCATCGGTATCACTCTATACCTTGTTCAACCTCGTCTCCTGACAAGTACTCTTTACTCGTACCGTGGTATGCGGTCTCTTATGAACTTATTCATATGCTTGCAAGACATTAGACGACATTCCACCGAGAGGGCCCAGAGTATATCTATCCGTCATCGGGATGGACAAATCCCACTGTTGATCCATATGCCTCAACTCATACTTTCCGGATACTTAATCCCACCTTTATAACCACCCATTTACGCAGTGGCGTTTGATGTAATCAAAGTACCTTTCCGGTATAAGTGATTTACATGATCTCATGGTCGAAAGGACTAGGTAACTATGTATCGAAAAAGCTTATAGCAAATAACTCAATGACGTGATCTTATGCTACGCTTAATTGGGTGTGTCCATTACATCATTCATATAATGACATAACCTTGTTATTAATAACATCCAATGTTCATGATCATGAAACCATGATCATCTATTAATCAACAAGCTAGTTATACAAGAGGCTTACTAGGGACTCCTTGTTGTTCACATAACACACATGTATCAATGTTTCGGTTAATACAATTATAGCATGGTATGTAAACATTATCATAAACACAAAGATATATTATAATAACCATTTTATTATTGCCTCTTGGGCATATCTCCAACATGACTATATATGAAAAACATGCCTACATGATTAATAATCTTGATGTTCTGTCTTAATGCTTTCAATCCTATCAATTGCCTAACTGTAATTTGTTCACCCAATACTTGTCACTTGTTATTGGAGAGTTACCACTAGTGTAGATAGCTGGGAACCCCGGTCCATCTTTCATCATCAAATACTCGATCCTATATGTCATTGGAAGTAGTATCAACTATTTTCTGGTGCCATTGCCTCTATGTTATTGCTACTGCTGCTGTGTTACTGTTACTATTGCTCTCATATTACTGCTAGTTTCACATCATCCCTGTTACTAGTGCTTTTCCAGGTGCAGCTGAATTGACAACTCAGTTGTTAAGGCTTATAAGTATTCTTTACCTCCCCTTGTGTCGAATCAATAAATTTGGGTTTTACTTCCCTCGAAGACTGTTGCGATCCCCTATACTTGTGGGTTATCATGGCCCCTAACCTTGCCCTTGTTCGAGTCATGTAGCTCTTAGAAAGTAAAAAATACTAAAAAGTGGCGTTTTCTGCTAGCCGGAGTTAGAACCAGAGGAGAGGGGATTGTTTAGAAAATCCCCAAAAACATCATAAAACATGTGAATTACGCTATATAAAATGCAAATATGTGATAATATGTGGCAATAAACTTCAAAGTTATTGTATGCATTTCAAATTGTTGAAGAAGTCTGGGCCATCGAATGGAGACCTAACATCGATGTGATGCACACTGAAAACAATGTCACAGCGCCCCTATTTTCCATAGTCTTCAACATTCCTGATCAGACAAGGATAACGTTAAGGCTAGATGCAATCAACAGAAACCGTCTGATAGAAAAGAACAAAACATGCGGCCTCCCCGAGGCACTCGAAGAAATTGGTCCAAACTATATGCTGACTTCGTCCTTCAAAGGCCCCAAAAGAGGGAGGCATTCGAGTGGCTGAAAAATCGTATTGAGGTTTCCTTATGGTTATGCATCAAATATTAGTAAGGAATCCAATGTTTCAACGGGCTGAGTCACCGGCCTCATGAATCATGACTATCTCATATGGACTGAGCGGATAATGCTAGTGATGTTTTGAGGCTATGTCCCTAAGGCCTGAGCATGTCTGACGACTGCTTGCGGAGTTGATCCATTTCTTCTGTACCTCTGTGTTAAAGATATATGTCCCAAGAATATGAAACTACTGCATGAGAAAGTGCCAAAGTTTCTATGCAAGTTAGAGATGATCTTTCCACCAGGCTTGTTTACTCTGATGTTCCATCTGATGAATGAGGCATTGTTGGCGGGGGGTTGGGTTGTGCCAGTTTATTTTGTGTTTGTAATTAAGAGAGATTTAAGCATATTCGAATGAAATGTCGAAAGATAGCTAAGATTTAAGGATCGATAGATGAGTCCGATATCATCAAGGAGGTGTCAAACTGCACGACAATGTACTACGCTGACGATGTTCCCACACTGCACAATAATCTCTCTCGATACAATGCCGACACGGCTAAGTATAAACCTGATCTCCTCCTCTTCAAAAGTCAAAGTGGAAAATCCGGTGGAGCCAAATCTTATACCATGCCAGTCCATGAGTTGAAAGACATCATGTTCTATGTCTTGCACAACATTAGGAAGTTGAGCCGTTCATGAGGTAAATGGTGGCCAAATTAACTACTTTGTCCTTGCCTTCTTCTATAGGTAATTCATGCATGAAGGTGTAATACCGCTATTCTTCTTCTAGGCAATTAGTGTGCGTGGAGGTTGGTCGGAAAGAAGGGTTCCCGATGCCCCGACGATGGATACTCTCCTAAGAAAGCCCTCCCACCTCCAGGAGGGAAAATTTCGTGGCTTTTTTTTGAAACCTTGGACAGTAGGGTGAGGGACCCTACTGACTTAATGCATTAAACTGGGGTAAAAACAATTACATATATACAGGCATGGGAGAGGTAAGGGAGAAGATCTAAGTAGAGAAACTTAAAAGAGAAACTTAAAAGGAGGTGGTGTTTTGGTTCATAGGAGCAAATGCTCCCATTATACAAAATAATTAAAAAACAATTTTAAAAATGTCAAAAAATTCCGACATAAATTTTTTGGTGTACATCGTGACATTCTTTGTTAGTGCACAAGTTTTCATGGAGAAACAATATTTTATGTGGCGTGTACAAAAAAGACAAAAAAATGTCTTGTACGTAGTCGTGTTATAGCATCAAAATTTGTCTTTTTTACAGGAGCCACAATTTTTTTTAGTTTCTTTTGAAAACTTGTGCACGAACATAAAATGTGTAGATGTACATGAAAAAATTTACTTTAGAATTTTTTGACACTTCGAAATGTAGATTCACATAGTGGGAGCAAATGCTCCTATGAGCCAAAGTGAATATCCCAACTTAAAAGGCATTAACTACATAAGTGATGAAGGGATGAAGTTCCTGCTTAGTCATATGAACCAGCAGATTGAAGTCCTCTTTAAAGCTAGAAATCCAGTCTTTCAAGTCTGGGACTACTCCTCTGAAATGCCAATTGTTTCTGATCTTCCAAATGTTCCAAGCTGCCACCATAAAGGATTCCATGAACATTGGATTTTTCCAAGATTTCTTCGCCTGTATGATGATCTGCAATCTATCTCCTGTATGATTCCAATCAAGGTTAAGACAATCCCAGCATTGTTGTTTAGCAAAACTACAGTGGAATATGAGATGTTCCACTGTCTCCTCAGGAGGATTATGGCAGAGCATACAGTTAAATCCAGTGTTCAGACACATGTTTCTCCTTCTCCGCATATTCCTTGTATTTAATCTATCTGAAAGGAGAAGCCAACAGAAAATTTTCATTTTAGGGGTGCATTTAGACTTCCACAACCACCCATATGCTGCATGGACTGTGATATCTCTGAAGCAATACTGATAGTATTTTTGAGATGTAAATATTGTGACTCCCCAATCACAAACCCATCTGTCTTTCTCTTGTGAGTCCAACACCAAGTCTCTGGAAATTATCTGAAGCTTTCTAATTTCCTCCCTAGCTTGAGAGGAGACAGGTAGCCAGAAATTATCAGCAAGTGTAGGAGCAGTAATAAAGTCTTGAACTGATTTATCTTCATCATGGGTAAAAGAAAAGGCCCTAGGGTAGTGATCAGATGCAATGTGTCCCATCCAAACATCCTTCCAGAACAAAACTGTTGTACCACTGCCCACCTGACAAGAAGCTATACCTCTGAATAATGGAGTGAGTTTGAAGATATCTCTCCACCAAAAAGACCCTACTGGAAGCATAGTATGGGGCACCTTTTCCTGATAATATGACTTCCATAGCAAACTGACCCAGGGTACATCTTTTTTATTGTAAAATTTATGTAGATGCTTGAGAAGAAGAGCTTCATTTTGTAATTTGAGATTTAACACTCCTACACCTCCCTTCTTCTTAGGCCTACAAACTTTATCCCATGCAATTAAAGAGAAACACTTCTCCCCTTCATCTCTCTTTTTGTTCCAAAGGCAATGCCTTCTCAACTTCTCTATGTGCTCAAGAATTTTGGGAGGAATCTGTATGGAGCACATTGCAAACATTGCAATGGAGGTGAGCAAAGAATTTATTACTGTCACCCTTCCACTGTAATACATCATCATGTAAGAAGCTGACATTTCCCTCTCAATTCTGTCTACTAGTGGCATCAAGTCCATCACTGTAGGCTTAGTAGTACCCAGAGGCAACCCCAAATATGTAAATGGCATCTGCCCAATGGAGCAACCAAAACTCTGTGCAAGGTTGGAAAAAGCGCTAGGCGTAAGCGAGGCGATTGGCATTCGCCTAGTGCCTAGGCGGTGCTTAAGCGTCCTAGGCGCAGCCTAGGCGGGCATATAGTTTGTACCATAAAGTGTGTAAATAAGTTATCATATGTGAATACACATTAATCTAGAGGATGTTAATGAGTAAATTACTATCAACTACCATTAGAGTATGGCCCATATGTCTCGATAGTGAAATATGACATGATTTCTTCATAGGAAAGACAGTTTCATGGTTGCCCTGCCTAGACTTCCGCTTATGTCCTAGGCGAGGCGTTTGTCCATCGCCTAGTGCCTAAGCGTGAGTAAGCGTCTCCTAGGCGTCACCTTTTCCAACAACGGTGCTTAAAAGAACTTTGTATTTTCATCACCAAATTTGGTCCACCTAACAGTGCATCTCTTTTTCCAATATTGCTGCTGATAATCCAACAAACAAAGCAGGTGCTTCTTTAAAATTTTCCTAAAGTTGTATTCTGGCACAGTTAAACCTCTCATATCTTCCAACTGGTCTAGTCGAAATAAAGCTTTATTACAATTATCAATACAAATAGAGAGCTTAGAAATTGATTTACTCCATTTTTTCAACTCATATCTCATCCTTTTGAATTTTTCATTCAAATTTCGTGGCTTGGTTCATGGACAAAAATTTCGTGGCTTGGTTCATGGACAAACTAATTTCTAACATGTCCCTATTAGCTAGTTTAACGTTTCTTATCTAGTACACATAAATAATGCACCAAAAAATTTAAATTAAACTTGTATGGAAAAGATCCCAACATATATATGCCCAATAAGTTGAGATGTGATTTCATGGGTTTTGAAAGTAAGGTTCATTATGATAAGTATGATGTGAATAGGTATCGTTTCCGTACAGAGTCACAATAGAATAGTCTTTCTAATCCAAAAACTATAAATACTAGAGTGTTTACCGGATGATTCGATCAAATTCAGTACTACGGAAGGTTACAAAGAATATATAATCTTTGATTTGGTCATGAGGTCTAGTACCTTGGTCTCGTTGTGTTCAAATACCATTGATTCAACCTAGAACATGGACTGAGACATACCCTTTTCATTGGTTTAGTCGAAGTTAAGACATCAACCATCTATCTCGAGGAGCTGATCTCTTTATTGTGGCTAACCAGGCCACACAAGTTTATTATTTTCCCTACCCATACTAGAAAGAGGAATTGCAATGCTGGTAAGTTGTGCTCAAGGTATCACCACATGGTAAGCTACCCGTCCCAAACGCCGACGATTACGACAACATAAACCCCATCACAAACGATGGAGAGTTCTATCAAGAGCAACGTGATGATGAGGGCTTTGATATACTTTTGGGTGGTATTGAAGCCCTCAAGGACAATGCACAAAATTATGGAGAGGGAGTTGTTAATCTAAAGGACATCGATATGCTTTCCAAGTTACATCTCGATGATGACGAGCCTCCGCCTCCCTCACCCGATGGCCAACCTTCCTATGTGCGTGATAGTGATGATGAGACCCCACTTGATTACAACAATGATGATTCGTATGGGTTCTAGCATAAGTACGTATTATGTCTTGTTAGTATGCTTCTATATTTTTCATTGCAACTATGTTTTCTAATTGTTAGGATGTTTATTAATTGCATATTTATTTTTCTTGTTAGTACACTTCCTTCCTTTGCATCAAGGTTTATTATCCTTGGTTACTATTTAGATTTTCTCAATAAAGGTGAATGAACCATGAGCAAGCAATCAACCGAGAACTTGATTAGTATGATGTTTTCCAATGAGAAGCAAATTACTCGACCTAGAAGAGCTCCTCGCCGACTTAGAAGAGCCGGTGAGGATGATGAACCATCACAAGAAGCCTGGGACGGAGGAAGATCCACTAGAGCGGAAGATCGAGGAGGAGGCCGGCGAGGTGCCCGACTGAAAGCCTTCGCCTCCCTAAAGTGGCCCTGCATTCGAGGAGAATGTCGTGGACGACGAGGAGGCGACAAACGAGGAGGAGACCGTGGACGAGGACGCGATAAACCATGAGAGGTGGGCGAGGAGATGGAGGCCAGAGGGGACAAGGAGTGGGGAGGGGAGATGAAGGCCACGTGGAACGAGGAGAGAACCGATTTGGAGATGGAGACATAGAGGGAGTCTCAAAAGGTGTGGTTGCATGGTGCCGCGCAGCTCCCTAAGCATACTCCATGATGTTGGCCGGTCAAAAATTCATGTGATCATGCGCATGTCTGTATAATACTGTATTATTTATTGTATTTTTGTTTTCACCATTTTATTAGTTGTTGCCACTTTAAATTAATTACCACATCTGTCTCGGTTTAACAGGTGCACGCAGTTTAAGATAAACTTTGACCATTGATTCAACATGATATAAATTTTATGTCTACAAAATCTATATCATTAGATTAGATTTGTATGCGAAAAGGCTTTCCAATGATATAATTGCTGTAACATATATTTCATAAATTATTGACCAAAATAATGATTAAAGTAATTTTTAAACTACTTATGCACCTGATAAATTGAGACTGAGGGAGGGCTTCTCAAAATCTAGTCTAGTTTTAAACTTTTAAGGATGCGTTTAGCGGGTGGTCGCGTGCCCGTTGGTCAATCTGAGCGGCCATCTTAAAATGAAAGTGCATGTCGGGAATTTGAGCGTTTGACGGAAGGATCTGATACACCGTACTCATTACGAAAGTTTCTGTCTACCCCTCACACAAATGGAAAGATGTGTCCAACTGTCAAAGAAATGATAGGCTAGCTGATATCACGTGTTGTTTTTCAAAAAACTGTAACTTTTAAACCGTGCGGCGAAATTACAATCTGTTTCCACTTCTAGAATCCCCACGACGAGAGCTTCGAAACTAGACCACATTTTCATATGTTTCGAAGGATTTTTTAACAAGCAACTTTAATACGCGATAGAGCAACTTTTTTGTGCGACAGAGCAACTTTGGTATGCGGCAAAGCAACTTTTGGAGTGCAACGAAAACTATCATATCCTTCACCACTATCTTGCAGCAAGTTGCCTACCGTTGCAACGAAATTACCTGCCATTGCAGCGAAGTTGCGTACCGACGCAACGAAGTTGCCTACTTTGCAACGAAGTTTCCTACCGTGGTAGCAAAGTTGCCTATGATTGGAGAGAAGTTCTCTACTATTTCAGCGAACTTTCCTACTCGTTGTTGCGAAGTTGCCTACACTACCGAAAAGCATAACTTAGCAACGACGAAAAGTTACTATTGCAACAAAGTTGCTAGAATGACTCGACCGGCATGAGCGGGCGAACGATGACTCGACCGACTTGGGGCTGTATCGGGAAGCAACGCTAGCTATGCCAGAGCCACCAAATGTGGGGCGGTGATATTTACAATTGTGCTCGTTAGTGGCGAGGGCTGGAATTGCTTTCCCGGCAACATTGTGTTGCACCTGACTAGGGCTAAACCTTGTGAACTACATCATGGGTGCAGCCAACGACCTACAGTTTCTCATATCATTTTTTATGGTGCATGAGGAGTGTGTTATTGCAGCTGTTGTGAAGCCTACCATCCTTGTGAATCAAGTGTTTTCGTTGCACACTAAAGTTGCTTTGCCGCACACCAAAGTTGTTTTGCTGCACAAGAAAGTTGCTCTGTCGCGCATCAAAGTTGCTTGTTAAAAAATTACGTCGAAACATATGAAAATGTGGTCTAGTTTCAAAGCTCTTGTCGTTCGGATTTTAAAAGTAAAAATGGATTGTAATTTCGGCGCACGGTTTAAAGTTACAGTTTTTTCAAAATACGACACATGTTATTAGCTAGCCTACCATTAAATGACCGCGTGGTTTAACAACTGTCGTGTAGTGCCTCCGCCCGGACTTCGGTTTGGCACGCGTCTGCCCGGAAGAATTCAGGAACTTTTAATAACCCAGCCCCGTGAATAAGCTTCCAGAGGAACCCACAAAGAGAGAGAGGACACCGCCGCTGCCCAACGCCAAACCCTAGCCTTTCCGCGTCTCGTCCAGATCGATCTCGCCGGGCGATCCCATGGCGCTGCGCAGCCTGGTCGCGAAGATGCGGAACCCCGTCTCTGCTGCTCTCCGTCTGCCGCCGCCGGCACTCAGCGCCGGCGCTCGCGCCAAGTTGTACAGCTCTGCCAAGGTCCATCCCTTCCGCTCGATGGATTACTTATAGGACACAACTTTTGTCTTCCGTGTAATGCATGCGTGCCGAAAGCTAATTCCCTCCAATCTATTGGTCATCATCTCGTCTTTACTTCTCTGGGAGAAAAAAGATCGGACATTTACTTTCTTAGTGTTTAGCAGGCTTGTGTAGCTTTGATAAGGGCAAACTGATGATCTTCATCTGGTCTCCACTACATACATATCACTCCGTATGCACTTGCTGTCTTGTACGTCTCGGTTTTAAATCAAAAATTGGATTTCCTCATACAGTGACTATGAATGCATGGCTTTTGATTCTTGCATTTTACTTGAGATGCTAGACCTAGACTTATCTGCATTGACAAGGAAATGTCCCAGTTGTTAGTAAAATTGAAACGAGCTTCTGGGTGACGATGCAATAGTACCCCTCATTTACCATACACTGCTCGCTGAATCGGTAGTTTACTGAAATCTCATATTGGGGACGGTATTGTTTTAAGTTGGCTGTATATGATGGAAAAAACATTCAAGTATTTTGGGCTACTATGGTGTGAGTTCAATCTGCAGGAGTGCAGGTTGGAGAAGGTAGGTTACTTGGTTTCTTCCTAGCAGAACTGAATTCTTCTTGCATACACTAGGAGCGGGTGGGAGTGTTTGCGTATCAAGTGCGCACTTGCCATTGTCATGCCATCTAAGCTTTTTTATGCTTTTCCCTGTGGTATTTGTAGGGTAAAGAACCGTACAGCCTGAAAATCAACATTCACTCAGCTAGTAAAGAGGAGCTACTAAATGAGGCACTGTACGTAAGGGAGCAGATAGATGAAGTTTGGGAACTTGTGAGGTATGGTCATTGCAGTTTGTTATGTCCTCTCCTACACGCATTGTCCGGCATTTCCCTTTTCGGGAGGCCATGTTACCGACCTTGACGTTTTTTCATACTTCTCTTCGTGAAGCAAGGAGAAGGAGAAGGTGCCGAAGGTTTTTCAGGATGTGCTGTCGGCTGGGGAGCTGGTTATTGGTGCTTGCGTTCTGGCAAAGGTCATTTTGTATGCTACTGACGAGGATGACCTTTACGAGGATGACCCTACAACTGAATCTGAGGGGTGACTTGAGCGCCCATGTTCCTGCCGTGTCTACAGTCGTCTATTGTCGTCAGCACTTTGTTTAGAATGGCTTGACTCTTATGGATGTCTACCTAGCTACCCTGACTGGGTTCAACTACTGAATTTGGAATCTGGACGAGTTACTCTACTGAGCCCATGTTCGCCTCAGTCGATCCTTCGGCCTGAATATCTCTTTGGTGTAATTAGTTATAACAAATCGATTGACACTCCATGCTATGTTAGTTAAATCGAGTTGACTTCTTGAAGGAATGTATCCCGTGTTTATAACTCCAGGCATCTAAACATAATCTTTGAGGTAATGTTGTCAGGTTTTGCTTATTTACTTTAAGTACGAACATACAATAGAGCTTAACCTATTGGCTGATTTGATGTAATGCGGCATCTTGATTTCAGCCTCAGTGGTGAATAGTTTCGAGCTAGTGATCAACTTTTCTATGGTAATCTTTGTGTTAACGACAGATCAGATCAACTTTTCTACTCGTATATTGATCTTTGTGCCAACAACTGATCTGTCAGGGTAAATTTGATGATGCAAATATATTCATTGTAGAGCATACTGGTCCTGACCTTGTCTCCTTTGTATTCCATCTCTCACTTGACTATGTTATCAAGAGATGTTACTTTTGTTCATGTGAAGCTGCGTACAATCTACAAACAGAAGAAGGATGCAACTCCGAGTAACAATTCTTGTACAATATGGAGAGTTCATGGCCGAACAAAGCATCTTGAACACACTACGGGAAAATCAGGCGCTGCCGTGCAGCCTATCTTTGCCGTGAGCTGCTGCACGGCAAAGATTTCTTTGCCGTGCGCAGCAAGAAGACCGCACGGCAACGTCAAAACGCACGGCAAAGTATGGGAGCAGCGCACGGCAAAGAAACCTAGCACGGCAAAGAAAGACTTGGCGCACGGCAAAGTCTAGAAGCAGCGCACGGCAAAGATAGTAGGACGGCAAAGTCCAGGCAAGCCGCACGGCAAAGAAACAATGCACGGCAAAGGCCTGGGCACTGCCGTGTCCCGCCCCTTTGCCGTGCAGACCAGTTGCACGGCAAAGGGTCCTTTGCCGTGCGCTGCTCCCTTTGCCGTGCGCCAATATACATTTTATTTGTTTTTCTAACTATTTTATTTCATCTACTACTTATATTTATTTTGTTAATTAGTTTTTCTTTTTGATGACTATTTATTACACTATGTGCAATACAAAATTAGTCTCCATGCTCATCCCCCACATATATCAGGGTTCCGGTGCTCCGGCCGTCCCCCTCCTTCCCCAAAAACAGCGGGACGACGGGTCTACCCCCGTAGATTTCTCCGCGCGAGGGTGCAAAATGTACTTTTTCATTCTTTTAGGTTTGTTAGGGTTAGGTTTTAGGTCCACTTGCAAGTTTTGGTGGCATTCCGGTGCTCCGGGGGTCATCCCCCCTAAAACGGCTGTCTGTGGGCCCCGGATGGTCTACCCCCTAGATTTCTCCGCGCGAGGTTCCACCAATATACCTTTTCATAGGTTTAGGTTTGTTTAGTCCATGGACATATGGAAAACCATGTGTGGCACCCTTTGGCACAGTCTAGCCCCGATATACCCGCGGCGGGACACTTCACCGTACACGTCCAGAATCTGTTAAGTGTTATCGCCCGAAGGTGAGGAATGTCAGACCGGGGATCCATGCCATGCACCATTTGGTGAATTACACCTTGCATCACACTTTGAAACATAGAATAGGTCCACATGCAAGGTTTGGTGGGGTTCCGGTGCTCCGGCGGTCGTTATCCCCTCCTCCCCCAAAACGAACGTGTGCCCGGCGGGTCTACCCCTAGATTTCTCCGTGCGAGGGTGCACCAATGTAACTTTTCATTCTTTTAGGTTTGTTTAGTACATATACACATGGAGAACCAAATATTGGGAACCTTTGGCACATATACCCGCAGCTAGAGCCATTATCACACGATCGACGGTGTGCCTGATCTACTGGTTAGGGTTAGGTGTAGGGTTAGGGCTAGGGTTTAGGGGCTAGGGCTAGGGTTTAGGTTAAAGGGTAAGTATTTATGGTTAGGTATAGGTTTAGGGTTTAGGGTTAGGGTTAGGGTTTATGATGCATGGTTCTGCAGCTCCGGCGTCGTGGTTTAGGGATTTAGAGGGGTTTAGGGCTCGAAGCCTCCCCAGTTTAGGGTTTAGGGTTTAGGGGAGCTACTTTTGCACCATTAGACCTTGCACCACACTTTGACACATATCATAGGTCCACATGCAAGGTTTGGTGGGGTTACGGTGCTCCGGCGGTCGTTATCCCCCTCCTCCCCCAAAACAGCGGAACGTGTGCCCCGGCGGGTCTACCCCCTAGATTTCTCCGCGCGAGGGTGCACCAATGTAACTTTTCATTCTTTTAGGTTTGTTTAGTACATATACACATGGAGAACCAAGATTGGGACCCTTTGGCACATATATACCCGCAGCTAGAGCCATTATCACACGATCGACGGTGTGCCTGATCTACTGGTTAGGGTTAGGTGTAGGGTTAGGGCTAGGGTTTTGGGGCTAGGGCTAGGGTTTAGGTTAAAGGTAAGTATTTATGGTTAGGTATAGGTTTAGGGTTTAGGGTTAGGGTTAGGGTTTATGATGCATGGTTATGCAGCTCCGGCGTCGTGGTTTAGGGATTTAGAGGGGTTTAGGGCTCGAAGCCTCCCGTTTAGGGTTTAGGGTTTAGGGGAGCTACTTTTGCACCATTAGACCTTGCACCACACTTTGACACATATCATAGGTCCACATGCAAGGTTTGGTGGGGTTCCGGTGCTCGGCGGTCGTTATCCCCCTCCCCCCAAAACAGCGGAACGTGTGCCCGGCGGGTCTACCCCCTAGATTTCTCCGCGCGAGGGTGCACCAATGTAACTTTTCATTCTTTTAGGTTTGTTTAGTACATATACACATGGAGAACCAAGATTGGGACCCTTTGGCACATATATACCCGCAGCTAGAGCCATTATCACACGATCGACGGTGTGCCTGATCTACTGGTTAGGGTTAGGTGTAGGGTTAGGGCTAGGGTTTAGGGGCTAGGGCTAGGGTTTAGGTTAAAGGTAAGTATTTATGGTCGCGGTGCTTGCGGGAGAAGGCTTGAAGCATGGCCGCCTATGGTTTGGTGACGGGTGCGTCGACCCAGCAAGGGTTCCCTCTCTCCGCCAGATCCGTCGTGGTCGTAAGAGCGGCCAGCCGAGGTAGAGCCCCGGCCACGGGCTTCGGATCTAGTCGAGCGGTTACGGGTATGTTCTTCCTCGGGTCTCTACATTTCCTTTACATGCTTTCCATTGAAATGTTAATGACATCGCAACACAACGTAGGAGGAGATGGCAGCGAAGGAGCAGGCGGCCCAGAGCAAAGGGCGCAGATGGAGCGCAGATTCTGGTACCAGCGGCAGACAGATGATGCAGCAGATGCAACAGCAGCGGATGATGCAGGCAGAGACGATGAGCTGGCTCATGAGCCGACGGCACTCTCCCCGGGGCCTCTTCCTCCCACCTTGCCCTGGATGCCGCCACCGCCCACTCATACCCGGGGACACCTATCACCGTCAACAACATGAACATCATCCGGAGCATGAACCTCGGTGAGTCCTCCTACGCTTGTGCCCAACCCGCTACTTGTGCTTGTTCAAGTGTTCAATATGCAAATGCAAATGTTCATTCCATCAACCTGCTTATAGATTATATGTCACAAGGCAATGACAATGAGGCCGGCGGAAGCGGAGGAGGACAAGGTTGATGGCATGGTCTTCGTGCACTCGTCGTCGTTGTAATGGATTGTTCGCACTTGTTATGGATTGTAATAATGGACATTGCTATGCATGAACTATGTGTGCTCGATGTGGACTCTATGTAACGGATTGTATGCATGAACTATGTGTGCTCGATGTATTTGTGGTGTTGTTGATGTGTTTGGTGATCTTATGTTGATATATATGTTATATATGCTATATTTGTGAAATGCAATATTTGAAATGCAGGGATAATTGAAAAATAGCAAAAAAATGAAAAAATCAGGCCCCTTTGCCGTGTGTGTGCACACGGCAAAGGACATTTGGTCTCTTTGCCGTGTGCACACGCACGGCAAAGGGGCCACGTGTCGCCCAACTGTGCTCCTGGGAGCTCCTGGGGGCGTGCCTGTATGGGGCTTTCCCGTGCGTGGCAGAGCAAGGCCGCACGGCAAAGCTTCGCACGGCAGCGAATGTTGCGCACGGCAACGCTGGGCGCACGGCAAAGAACTATGGCGCACGGCAAAGCAACGGCGCACGGCAGCGCTGGCAGCGCACGGCAAAGAGGCCTCGCACGGCAGCGTTCGCAGCGCACGTCAGAGATGGCGACGCACGGCAAAGGGCTTTGCCGTGCATTCCTTGCATGCGCACGGCAAAGGTGGCTTTGCCGTCGAAGCCGTTGCCGTGCACACTTTGCCGTGAGTGCACGCACGGCAAAGCTGTTGCCGTGCGTATAGGCCTCTTTGCCGTCCAAAGCCTCGCACGGCAACGGCTTCTTTTCCCGTAGTGACAGTCATTCAAAAGGATGTTTGAGGCTATAATTTTGGGGGATATCTAGTGGTATTGCAGTATCATAGTAGGTCAATATAATGACAAACCAATTTTGTCTGATGAGCATCATAATTTGAAGTACATAAAAATCTCTATCCCAAAATAAGTGACTCAACTTTGTCCTGACATAGCATAGCATAGCATAAGATCACGTCATTAAGTTCAATTTGCTATAAGCTTCCGATACATAGTTACCTAGTCCTTCGACCATGAGATCATGTAAATCACTTATACCGGAAGGGTACTTTGATTACATCAAACGCCACTGCGTAAATGGGTGGTTATAAAGGTGGGATTAAGTATTCGGAAAGTATGAGTTGAGGCATATGGATCAAGAGTGGGATATTGTCCATCCCGATGACGGATAAATATACTCTGGACCCTCTCGATGGAATGTCGTCTGATTAGCTTGCAAGCATATGAATGGTTCATAAGAGATGACATACCACAGTACGAGTAAAGAGTACTTGTCAGAGACGAGGTTGAACAAGGTATGGAGATACCGATGATCAAACCTCGGACAAGTAAAATATCGTGTGACAAAGGGAATAGGTATCGTATGTAAATGGTTATCATTGAATATGTGGGAGCCATTATGGATCTCTAGATCCCGCTATTGGTTATTGGTCGGAGAAGAGTCTCAACCATGTCTGCATAGTTCACGAACCGTAGGGTGACACACTTAAGGTTTGATGTCGTTTTAAGTAGATATGGAATTTGGAATGGAGTTCGAAGTTTTGTTCGGAGTCTCGGATGGGATCCAGGACATCACGAGGAGGTCCGGAATGGTCCGGAGAATAAGATTCATATATAGGAAGTCACTTTCCATGTTTGGAAATGATCCGGTGTTTTTATGGAAGGTTCTAGAAGGTTCTAGAAAAGTCCGGAAGAAATCAGAAGGGGGGAGGAGTCCCAGGTGGACTCCACCAAAGGTGGCCGGCCACCCCACCAAAGGGAAAGGGGAGAGTCCCACCCCAAGTAGGATTCGTCCATATGGCAGTTTTGAATTGGGGTCTTATTCGAAGACTTTGGGCAAACCCTTGGGGGTTCCACCTATATAAAGAGGGGCAAGGGGAGGGGGCCGACCACCACAATCACCACCTTGGCCGCACCCCTAGAGGCACCAAGGCCGGCGCCCCCTCTCCCCAAACCCTAGCCGCCCCTCCTCCACATACAACTCTAGTAGCGCTTAGGCGAAGCCCTGCCGGAGTTCTCCACCACCACCGCCACCACGCTGTCGTGCTGTCGGGATTCCGAGGAGGATCTACTACTTCCGCTGCCCGCTGGAACGGGGAGAAGGACGTCTTCATCAACACCGTACGTGTGACCGAGTACGGAGGTGCTGCCCGACCGTGGCACCGTCAAGATCTTCTACGCGCTTTTGAAAGCGGCAAGTGATCATCTGCAACAGCGAGATCTAATCTCGTAGGCTTTGGAAATCTTCGAGGGTTAGTCTCATTATCTTCTCGTTGCTACCATCTTCTAGATTGCATCTTGGCTTGGTTTTCGTTCTTGCGGTAGGAATTTTTTTGTTTTCTATGCTACGAATCCCATCATATACATGGAACAACTTGCATTTATTTCCCCTCATATTACTACTTGATACACATAACATTTCTTTTGCTGTGCAGGAGGCGGAACTCGGGGAGCCTCTCACCGAGGTGGGAGGGTTGCAGAAGATGAAGCTGAAGCAGCCCGATCTGAGCCAGCCTCAGCCCTCGCTGCCCGAGTACTTCGGCTATGCCGAAGAGGAGTTGTAGAACTACTACTCGGCGTTCAAGGGTCTTCATCCGAAGGTGGATGATCCTATTCAGGAGGAGACCGACTTGACGGCGATTATGGTAGCGGGGCGCGGCTCGGAGCATGGCCGTACGAAGCTTCTTAGTGGGGTGATCAAGCCGCAGAGGACCCTCACGCAGATCAAGTCTACCCTCGCCGTCGGCGACCCACCGATCGCGCCTCCTCGACACCGTCGTACCGATGTAAGTTTTCTCATTTTCATCTTCTTTCCAACATTCATTCCTGAATGGCTAATGACGAGGCGGTTCCTCGGCAATGCCCACCATGAGGGGCTTGGGTTTTTAGAGAAAGGCGACGACGGAGGTTCCGGGAGCGAGGCGGTACACGACGTACCCAGGTTCACGTCCCGCGGTGGAGGATCGCTACGTCCTGCTAGCAATCCACTATATGAATATATATGTACAGGGGGCCGCCATGGGCGGAGTAGTTGTATCTAGTCTAGTTCTAATCCGCGGGTTGCGGTGTTTAGGCGTGTCGCCTCTATGATTATGTTTCTGATTATGCTTGTCCTAAGGGGTGCCCCTGCCTGGCTTTATATATCAGCCAAGCTAGGGTTTACAAGAGTCCTAGTAGAATTCATATTGGAGCCTTCTTTCCTTGTAGTCCAAGTTGTTAACGCTTGCGGGTCCAGCTTGTCGAGTTCTTGTGCTGGTCCATCTTGATAATATGCACCGGGTATGGCAATGTCGAGTACCCGAAGGGTTATGCCCACGTCAGTAGCCCCCGAGTGTCTGGCTGAAGTGAAGCTTCGGGCAGGGACTAAAGTTGTCTTCGCCGAATGTCTTGATCATCTGTTGAATCTTGTGCTTGATGTAGAGTCGAAGTTGCTTTCTGTCGGGTGCGCGAAGCGCTCCCGATGGGAGTAGCCCCCGAGTCTATGGGCGGGTGCTTGCAGCCACGCATAGACTCAAGTTGTACTACTCGAAGATCTTGATTGTTGATGCCGACGTCTTCAACTTTATTCTTCTTTGTTGGCGAGGTTGCCATATTTCTTATCGGGTGCGCGACTAGCGCTCCCGATGGGAGTAGCGCCCGAGCCTGTAGATAAATATGAAATAGTTAGGGTGTAAAAAATGCTAAGTCAAACACCGTAGACTTTTTCAAGTTCCGAGAACTTGATGCCGATGACCCTGATGATGCCATAGATAGAGGAGTTGATGATTCAGATGATATCCCAGAGGAGCCGATAATTGAGATGATGGCCCCGAGGAGCCGATGATTGAGATGATGGCCCAGAGGAGCCGATGATTGAGATGATGGCCCAGAGGAGCCGATGATTGAGATGATGGCCCAGAGGAGCCGATGATTGAGATGATGACCCAGAGGAGCCGATAATTTTATCGGGTGCACGTCCAGCGCTCCCAATGGAAGTAGCCCCCGAGTCTGGGCACTGATGCTTGCAACCGTGAGTAGACTCAAGTCGAGCAACTCGATGTTTATAGTTTTCTTCAGGTGTCGTTGACACATTGTTGTTTATTTCAAGGGTCAATTCTTAATGCACCTTGAGCATCGTTGATGCCATTGTTTGTAAGTTTTTCGGTAGGTACATATATATGCACTTTTACCGTGTCAATGCCGTTGGCGAATTTTGAATGAGCAAATCTTAATTGCCCGTTTAAGCGTATGTGTATTCGTTGGTCAGCAAAACCCGTTGTATGTGCAACTTTGCTTTCAACCGATGTATGTTCTGACAGCAGCTTCCGAATGTATCGGAAGCCCTAGCTCTGCCGATGACTCCGTTGCTCTTTGATACTTCCAGAAGTAAAGTACCGAACGTGGGTCGTTTTTGTACGTGTTTCATGATCCTTGCTATCTGCGACACTCTTTGAGGCATCTATAGCAAAGAAAAAGAGCAAGGTCCCCGTTGCTTCATGATCCTTGCTATTTGCGGCACTCTTTGAGGAATCTTTAGCAAAGGAAAAGAGCAAGGTCTTCGTTGTTTCATGATCCTTGCTATCTGCGGCACTCTTTGAGGCATCTATAGCGAAGGAAAAGAGCAAGGTCCCCGTTGCTTCATGATCCTTGCTATTTGCGGCACTCTTTGAGGCATCTGTAGCAAATGAAAAGAGCAAGGTCTTCGTTGTTTCATGATCCTTGCTATTTGCGGCACTCTTTGAGGCATCTGTAGCAAAGGAAAAGAGCAAGGTCCCCATTGATTTTGCATCATAGCACTCGTAGTTTCAGAGGCTTTTTAGAGTGCAATCTCTGGCGTATTTTCCATCGCACCGACGTTCGTTGAAATATACGAACAAGGTTCCTGAGGATGTAGTTCGGGTGTCCCGAATTACTGCAATTCTTCAAAACTTGAGTCTTCATGTCTTCTTGGGTTCCAGCGAACCGGCGCTCCCGATGGGAGTAATAGTCTTCATATCTTCTTGGGTTCCAGCGAACCGGCGCTCCCGATGGGAGTAATAGTCTTCATATTTTCTTGAATTCCAGCGAACCAGCGCTCCCGATGGGAGTAATAGTCTTCAATTCGAACCAGCGCTCCCGATGGGAGTAACCGCAATAGCTCGAAGATATTCCAGGAGCCCCCGAGTAATTTCAGTGCTCCCGATGGGATCGCATCGTGTCGATATTAAATAAGATGATATCCCTTGAATATTCCAGATGATGAATCCATCAACCCGAGAGTGCATCGGGAGAAGATATATCCAGAGCCGAAGAAGATAAGTCCATTAGCTCGGCTGCGGCAAAGCCGATATGGAAGCAGGTCGCATTGCAGGCGCAGTCGAGGTAATCATCCGTCCAGAAATAGTTGATGTCGCGGTTGGAAATGACCGAGGCGGTTCCCACAGACGGCGCCAATTGACGAGGCGGTTCCTCGGCAATGCCCACCATGAGGGGCTTGGGTTTTTAGAGAAAGGCGACAACGG
The DNA here is from genome assembly GCA_030979885.1 of Lolium multiflorum. NCBI lineage: Eukaryota > Viridiplantae > Streptophyta > Magnoliopsida > Poales > Poaceae > Lolium > Lolium multiflorum. The sequence goes on from CM061752.1 coordinate 248,099,420, forward strand.
AGGTTCCGGGAGCGAGGCGGTACACGACGTACCCAGGTTCACGTCCCCGCGGTGGAGGATCGCTACGTCCTGCTAGCAATCCACTATATGAATATATATGTACAGGGGGCCGCCATGGGCGGAGTAGTTGTATCTAGTCTAGTTCTAATCCGCGGGTTGCGGTGTTTAGGCGTGTCGCCTCTATGATTATGTTTCTGATTATGCTTGTCCTAAGGGGTGCCCCTGCCTGGCTTATATATCAGCCAAGCTAGGGTTTACAAGAGTCCTAGTAGAATTCATATTGGAGCCTTCTTTCCTTGTAGTCCAAGTTGTTAACGCTTGCGGGTCCAGCTTGTCGAGTTCTTGTGCTGGTCCATCTTGATAATCTGCACCGGGTATGGCAATGTCGAGTACCCGAAGGGTTATGCCCACGTCAGCTAAATTGACGAGACTCCTTTTCTTGGAAATTGTAGGCTAACTTTGAGGCCGCCTACGTGGCAACTTATGAGAAGTATTTGACGGTTGTAGCAGACTGGGACCTCAAGAGAGCGGCTTGGGAAGAGTACTAGGAGACCACGAGTCGTGTAAGTTCCAATCTTTTATGGTTCGAAGACATGACAAGTTCCACCTCCCCTTTATTTTATTTCTGCAGTGCTTGACATCTAAACTATCCTGGAGGCGCTCAGGACATTCTTCTTGACTGGAGAGAGGATCGCACTTCCGGAAGAGGAGCCACCTAGGCCGGGGCCGACTCCAGTGTGCCCATCGAGGGAAGCTTTCGTGGTCACATACTACGCACTGACTCCGGTAAGTCCTGTGCCTAACCAGTTGTCACCGCTTTCCTTTCACATGTCTAAGATGCTAACTCTTGTCAAACATGTAGGGCACGGGAAGTTCGCGGAACCGACCCTCTTCTGGTTCCTCGCGCGAGGGCACAATGATGCACCCCGGCCGCCATTCTCCCGGTGCTTTAGGGTTTTCTCCTACTGGCGATGGTTCAGGCCATGGTTCTACCTCGGTCTTCCTCGACAAAGGCCTGACACCTCAGTTTACGAGTCAGGAACTTGGTTGGTTCCCCTGATCTTAGTTTCCCTTAGCTAGGTGTCTAGCGGGTGTGCGTCGATCGTGTGTGTCATGTGTCGACGATGTATGATGATGTTGTAACCATGTGTCGATGTGTCATGCTACATATTTGTATGACGATGATGTTGTTGCTACATTTGATATGATGACGATGATGATGGTGTGCTGTGCTACATGTGTGATGCATTTCATGCTATATTACTGCTATTTTGCTGTGCTGTGGTGTGCTGTGTTGTGCTACATTTTCTGCGGAAAAACCAAATTACAGTGTCTGAGCCGTCGGCATAGCTCCTTGGCCGTGCCAAATGGTAGGGGCTGTGCCGCAGGAGGATGGGCGCAACAGCTGGGGGGCCAACTTGGATGTGGACACGTGGTATTCGGTGGCCGTTCGAGCGTAGCTGTTGTGCCGTCGGCACAACATCCTCCCTGGTGATGCAGCCCGACCTACGGTCTACGCTTCATCATGCGCGTCAACGTCAAGAACCACACTCAAGGCCGAGGTCACGGAGGCATGGAAGATAAGAAGGAAGAAGATGCGTCCGAGGTCGCCAAGAAGAAGAAGTCGCATGAAGCATCACCTCTGGGCCGGATTGTCCACCCCCATCAAGGCCGGACAATCCGCCCTCCCCATGCACTTCCAACACTTGGGCCTAGCCCACGTAACCTCCCTCTATGCTATTTGTCTAAACTACCCCTCCTTAGTGGCTCCCTATATATAGGCTCCCACCTCCCCCATTAGGTTAGACATAACTTGAGTGAGAACTTGGCTTATGCCTCCACCATCCCTTTGGGATTAGGGAAACCCCCTCCTCTCTTAGACACAAATCTATGAGTTGTATCAAGGCACTCCTTATATGATTTATCTTTCGCACTTGTGATTCTACCGCGGTCTCTCACACGTGTGACTCAATAGATCGTATATCGGTCTTTCTCTCGGGGATTCTACCTCGTGTCTCTCCTTGAGGGATTCTATCGTGATAGTGGTTCGGGCTATCGGGAGTAAACCGGAATTGTATCGGGTTGTGTTGCGTGCGTTCGCGTGTGTTCATCGTGTTCTTCGCCTTGTTCTTCATGTTCTTCCTCTCCCCCGCCTTTCCCTCGGTCAATTCGTGAGATCGGGAAACCCACGTGGCCTTAGGCCGCATCATATGGTATCAGAGCAAAGGTTGCCACGAATTTGACCCCCAAATCCACCGATTTTCGTCCAAAAAATTTCCCAAAAAAATTGCCCCCAAAAAAATAGCTCGAAATTTGTTCTCTGGATTTGTTGCGTTTTTTGTGGTTTTGATTCATAGATCTGATGTTGTGGGTGCTGATCTACTACTTCCCCATCTTTTCCCCATCAATTTCATCCAATTCGGTGCAAATCTGAGCAGTTTTGGTGTTGTTTTCATCAAGAAAAGAGAAGAACAGTTTCTTCTCCACGCGCCCGACCCGCCCACTGACTTCACTGCCTGGCAACACCCTGCACGCGCGCCTAGCTCCCGCACAGCGCTAAGGCCGCCTGGCCCACCTCCACGCCGCCAGCAAGCGCTGCTCGCTCCGTGCAGCGCACCACCACGCGCAGGCCACTCAGGCACCCGCCCACTCCCACCAGCATCCATCACTGGCCGCCGCCTTGGCCCAACTTGCCCTGCAGCAGCAGAGCCCCGCCGCGCACGCCGCCTGCCGACAGCCACCGAGCCGCCCGCTCAACCCGCCCATCGCCCAGGCCACCACCTGCCTCCGCTCCTCACGCGCCTCGAGGCCAAGCAAAGCCTAGCTCCACCAAATTCGCCCAACTGCTCCCTGCCGAGCCGCACAAGCCCGCTGCCACCACGCCCGCGCTCAACACGCTCGCCCTGGCCACTGCCCCGCCGCCGCACAACCGAGCCGCATCGCGCGCCAATTCGCGATTCCTGCATCGCCTCGCTGCGCGTCCGGCCGACCGGGCGGCACACCGGGCCACCCGGTTGAAACCGAATCAGCTCGGACCGGAGCCAACCGGGGGGCACGCCGGATGGTCCAGCCCCAGACCCGGTCCAACCGGCTCCTGGACCGGTTTTGACCCATGTTTCGTCAAATTTTGACTTCCCTTTTTGCCCCAAATTTTGACAACTTTCCGGAGCCCGTTTGACTCCAAATTTTAACAGCATCCCCCAAATACTCCACATAATCCACCTCTAATTCTTGACGATTTTTGGAGCCCAACTTTTGACAGCTCGTTTTGACCCAACTTTTCGGGCATTGACTTAATTTGTCCGGTTTCCGTTTTGGAGTGCCTTTGGTCCGTGACAACCGTTTCCGCGCCTACATCGACATCGCGACGACGGCATAGGCACCCCGGATCCCGGCGCAACTTCGCCACTTCGACACCACCACTTCGCCATCGCAAGTTCGTGTGCTTGACTTGCCCAGTCAATAGGTATAACTTGCCCCCTCACCCCTTGTAGCCCGTTTCTTCCTTTGCGTATCCCATTGAGAGTGGCTTTCCGAGCGTTGCGAAGCATTGCACAAGTGTCACGACCGTGAGAGGGTTTGTGTGTGTGCGTTGTGTTGAGCGAAGCTCCGAAGCAAGCTCGGTGAGAAAGATACACAAAAGAAGAAAAGCGTGACATATACATAGAGAAAAAAAAGCTTGTAAGCATAGGAAAAAAAAGAGTGAAAAAAAAAAGAGTGTGTGTCCACCGATACCGAGAAGTGCAAAGCTTGTGCGCACTAAGAGAGAAAAGAGAAGAGTGGCATTTGTGCAAATCTTGTTGCTTCCCTCTTATGCAACCGAGCTATCGTCTCTCTTGTGTTGGCGTGACACCGAGCTTATAGTCTTCGTTAGGACCATCTTGTTACTTAGCTCACTTCCTTGGTCGCGCTAACCCCATTGTTCTCCGTTGTGTGTGTTTCCGTGTTTCCTTGACATAGATCACCACTCTTGACATTTGACTTTGGATCTTACCCACATTTGACAATAGACTTTTCCGTTGATCTTTTTCGTTTGCTATCCACCCCTTACCCACCACATATAGAGTTTCTTAGCCTTTTGCGTGTGCTTTGAGTGTGTGTGTGAGTAACCCCGGTACAATTTTGACTTTGCTCTTGACTTAAACCATTTTTCCGATAGTTTCTTGAAAGGTGGGATACTTGTGTAGATTTCCTTCCACCACATACACATACACCTTACCTAGTGAGAGATATACATGATGACCCCACTAGAGCAAGCCGAAATGAGAGCATACTTTGCCGAGCTAGAAGCTCGAGAAGCCAAGATGACCTCCCAAGATAAAGCCGAGTGCAACACATACTTCAAACACCTTGAGAGCAAGAGTGACACACCCCATGAGTCGAGTGAGGACACTTTGATTTCTAACAACTTAACCTCTACTCCTCTTGTGTTGTCTTCCTCTTTGCTAGGTTACTCGGACATCGACGATGCCATTGCCATGGAGATGAGGGACTCCACTATATGTGAGATGAGCGACTCCACTATATGTGAGATGAGTGACTCCACTATATGTGAGCTTGATGAGTGCCTCCACTTCGAGAGCATGAGTGATACACCAAGTGAGATGAGAGTGGTAGTTGATAGGTCATGTGAGACCATTTTCAATTCTAACATCTTACCCTCTACCTCTAGTGTGTTTCCTTGTGTCTCATTAGGTTCCATGGATGATGAGACGCCGATCATGGAGAAGATGTACATGGTGCATGAAGATGATGATATCACACCATGCTTGTTGCTTGAAGATGAACATGGAGGCCACATCGAGCCTACCTCTTCCACAACACCTACCTCATATGAGCGGGACTACAAAGGTACCTATATGGGTGTTGATGATGCCATGATCCCACTAGTGGACATGATGATTTGTGAGTGTTTGCATGAGTTGGATGATCCTATTGCTATGTCATATGCTTCTTTCACTTTCCCTTGTGATACTTGTGATACCACTATTGTTGATCATGTGGAATTAGTTGCTTGTGACAATTTGACCATGCCATGTTATGATACAAACTTGAACATGTTTTGTGCTACATGCTTGCAATATTCTCCCATTAATGCAACCAAATATTGAACACTTGATCTTTCCAATGCTTGGTTTGCAATGATGTTAATATGCTTGTGAATGAGATTGCCCCCATAGCTCTCTCACATTTTGGAGACTTTGCATATATCTATGTTGAGCATGTTCCCATGTTTACTCCGCATATTCACCACATCTACTATGGTAAATTGCTTAATGCTAATGGTGATGTTCAAAAGAAATGGACCATCATGATGGATGATGTGTTTATATACCATGCACACACGTTCTTCGCTTTGCCTATTGTGTGTGTAGGTACACGGAAGACAAGCTTAACCTCGATTGAGCACGAGTTGACCAAACGAGCTCTTGAGAGCATAATACAAGTAAGTACAAGATCGAACCCGGCTCTAATACCTTTCCCATGCTTTGCATTGAACATGCCGAAAAATTTCTCTTTCTTATGGTTCTTTTGCAAGCATGATGATGTGATTCTTACCGTTGGTGTTGCCACAAATATGAGGACCAATTTCTCTTTCCGATGGTTTGTGTGCACACATGTTGATGATATTTTGGACACTCTCCCTTATGTGTTTTTGCCAAATTCTCCTCTTATTGCTTCAAGGATGTTGAACAATTTCTCTTTCCGATGCCTTGAGTGCAATAATGCACATGAGTTTCTACATGAGATGGACATCATAGTCGTCTCACAATTTGGAGATTTTGTGTTTCCGCATTTGGAAGATGTCCATACGGAGTTCTTACACATTGACCTTGCATATGCATTTTTCTTGATATATTTGTGTTGTGCTAACGGTGTTGTGAACATGAATGGACATGTCGTTGATGATATGCTTCTCTATCACGCACACATATACTTTGCTTGGTCTTTGTTGTGTGAAGGTACACGTGACTTGTGGATGAGCGTCAATGAGTGGTTCCACCCACATACTTCAACGACCCAAGATCTCTCGATGAGAGCACACCGGCATCTTGCTAAGGTGACCTCCTTCTACTTACGGCCTCTTGTTAAACACATTGAACTTTGGCTACGCTTTGATTGCTCCTTTGCTTTTCTTGTGCTATTGATAGGGCTCTCGACAAGTGAAGGAATATTCAAGCGTTGGTGTCATCTACCTCCTCTACACGTTCATGAAGACTCATCGTCGAGAACGACTCTTTTTCAAGTGGGGGGAGATGATGCAGCATGACCTACGGTCTACGCTTCATCATGCGCGTCAACGTCAAGAACCACACTCAAGGCCGAGGTCACGGAGGCATGGAAGAGAAGAAGGAAGAAGATGCGTCCGAGGTCGCCAAGAAGAAGAAGTCGCATGAAGCATCACCTCCGGACCGGATTGTCCACCCCCATCAAGGCCGGACAATCCGCCCTCCCCATGCACTTCCAACACTTGGGCCTATCCCATGTAACCTCCCTCTATGCTATTTGTATGCCTAAACTACCCCTCTTTAGTGGCTCCCTATATATAGGCTCCCACCTCCCCCTTCATTAGGTTAGACATAACTTGAGTGAGAACTTGGCTTATGCCTCCACCATCCCTCCGGGATTAGGGAAACCCCCTCCTCTCTTAGACACAAATTTATGAGTTGTATCAAGACACTCTTTATATGATTTATCTTTCGCACTTGTGATTCTACCAAGGTCTCTCACACGTGTGACTCCATAGATCGTATATCGGTCTTTCTCTCGGGGATTCTACCTCGTGTCTCTCCTTGAGGGATTCTATCGTGATAGTGGTTCGGGCTATCGGGAGTAAACCGGAATTGTATCGGGTTGTGTTGCGTGCGTTCGCGTGTGTTCATCGTGTTCTTCGTCGTGTTCTTCGTGTTCTTCCTCTCCCCCGCCTTTCTCTCGGTCAATTCGTGAGATCGGGCAACCCACGTGGCCTTAGGCCGTATCACCTGGGCTAACGGCCGTTAGGCGCGCTGCGGGATCCTCGACGATTGTGCTGACGGCGTCGTCCCACCGTCGGGCTGCCGGCTGTGCCGACGGCGACAGGTGCTATGCCGAGGCCACATTGTACCGACGGCGAGGTGCCGACGGCTGCCGTCGGCACAGGCGTGGGCCGACGGCAGGTTCCGGTAGTGCTTCCGTGTGATCGAAGCACAACTCCAGCTACGGATCGATCAAAATCGCCAATCTGAGAACCGCCGTGAGTCGTACTGTCGCCGGTGAAGGTCCATCGTTGCGCGGACACGCGATGAGCAGGAGACGGACCACTCCGGAATTCCGGATGCAGATCTGCTTGAGCGGCCGCAGCATCGTCTGCCGCAACGGCGACGCCATGTCAGTGTGGTCTCGTTACGTGCGTGAACACGGTTACAGAACCCTGACGAAGACAACGGGATCCGATGCTTTGTGTGGGCCACGCATATACGTACTCACGAGAAACATGTCAGGGTCGGACTCTCACTGCCTACGACATCGACCACAAGAAGCAAACCCCGTGCCATCCGGTCCTGTTCCTCCGGCCGCGGCCGCTCTGTCGCCGGCGAGGCGATCGACCGTTGGCACGAAAATTCGATTTGCTCGTCGTAAACATGGAAACCTGCCGTGACAATCTGATCATCCAGCCCAACCCAACATTACCTCGCCTCCTCTCTCTGCTGATTGACAGATCAAAAACTTGACAAAATTCTGTACATATCAATCAGCCAGTCAATCAATCAGTCGGTCTCCTTTCCATTCTTATGGAAAATATATTCCCTTTCCTTAGTCACGCGCGCGGCCTACAGCCTCTATATATACGTCGTCGCATCGCGCGCATATACCCTTCAACGTAAAGTCGTAAACCGATTTCTACCTGGATCTACTCTCGCCATTGCTCGATCGTTCCGTCGTAGAGAATGGACAGAGCGGCGGAGAAGGGCGGCGGCGGGGAGGACGGAGGGAGGCGGAGGAAGCTGACGCAGGGGCGGAAGAAGATCCCCATGCAGCGCATCGAGGACGCCAACAGGCTGCAGGTCTGCTTCTCCAAGCGCCGCAAGGGCCTCGTCAAGAAGGCCTTCGAGCTCTCCGTGCTCTGCGGCGCGCAGGTGGGGCTCATCGTCTTCTCCCCCGCCGGCAAGCCTTACACTTACGGCCACCGCTCCCTGGACGCCGTCCTCGACCGCCTCCGCGAGCGTTCCCGCCCCGCCCCCGACGAGGAGGAGGCCGCGGCGCGCCAGACGGAGCTACGCAAGCTCCTCCGCCAGGAGGAGGAGCTGATCAAAGCTCGCGACGCGGAGCTGCGCAGGGGGGAGGAGCTCGAGGCGAAGATGCGCGATGCCGGCGTACGGATCGACGGCGACGTGGGGAGCTGGGAGCTGCCGGAGCTTCATGCTGCTCTTGGCGCGCTCGAGAGGGTCCAGGCGGAGGCCGCGGTGCGCGCGCACGAGATCTTCGCCCAGGACGCCATGATGCAGCAGTGCACCGGCGGTGGCAGCCTCCTCGGCTACCTCGGATCCGGTCCCTCGTACACGCCCGGTGGCAGCCATGAGGAGGCGGACATGGACAACACGATGAAGCTGATGGGGGTCGGCGCCGGCAATAACCTCTTCGACTACCTCGGCCCCTTCGCCGCCGCCGATGGCACCGGCGGCCATGCGATGACCACGGACACCATGATGAGGCTGCCCGGTAGCCTCTTGCCCCTCTTCCACTACAACGGCCCCGGCCCGTTCGTGATGACCCACGGCACGGATGAGGTCATCGTGGACACCACGATGAAGTTGATGGGCGGTAACGTCGGCCATGCGCTCGGACCGATGGTACCACCTCCGCTGCCGCCTCTTCCTCTGCCTTTCAACCACGGGTATGGCTACAACAACCTTAGCGCGGGCTATGGCTATAACCAACAAGGAGATCACGGCCATGACCATGGCCATGGCGCCTTCTACGAGTATGGGACAACGTGCAACTTCTTTCCCTAAATTACGGTTGATTTGATTTGTTTCTATGATTTTGATCAACGAAATTAGGTCAAGTTAGGTTTTTTTAATCATAAGTTGCCTTCACTTAATGGTGAATGGCGAGTAATAATTCTATCGCGTCTTAGTACTTAAGGATGAATGAAGTGGTTGCTACACTGCACATGTGTATATATATATATCTTACTAATAAAGCATATAAATATGTATACATTGAAAACTTGTGAAGTGTTTACTATGCTTTGTGTCATTCATTGTGTTTGCATGTTGATATAAGAGGTAGAGGGAATACATGATAAAAGAAAATAAAAGCACAGTTTGTTTGATGTCAATCCTATATTCATGAACTAGTGCATAAAACTTCAAAATGATTTCGGGTAAGCTTTTGTGCACCGCCGTTGGTTCTCAAGCCAGATACGAAAATGTCTAAGATTGGCTAATAACTAGTGTGTAAAACTTCAAAATGATTTTGGGTAAGCTTTCCGTTGGTTCTCAAGCCATACACGAAAAGGTAATATCTTCAAAATGCGATCACGCTGAAAAATTTATCACGGCGAGGAACACTGGCCAAGTACTCAAGAGCATCCTGTAGTCGCCATCATGCCGATGGCTCGGAGATGCCCTTGACCATATACATCTTTCGTCTCCCTAGCACATGCCGATAGTCTTTTACTGATACGACATGGATGAGCATTTGAGAGCACTTGTTTCGATAAAGCGTGCTTTATTACTTAAAATATTTAAGCATTACACTCGGTCTACGCATAACTAGAATATACAGAACCGTTTAAATCTAGACTAACAAAAAGTAAGATAAAATGCGCAATGCAAATTATCCTAATAGAGACTGCATGTGCGCCTAAGATGATGGAGGCCTATGACTACGCTGCCGTCTCCGTGTCCTCCCACTGTGTAGACACTTTTATAAATAGGTTGCGATACTCCACACGCCATGGAGACAGCTTTGAACGGAGCACAATTGTGCACCGGTAGGTAACCTTCATTAGATAAAAAAAATCGACCGTTAAAAATATTATCATTTTTATAAAGCCATAGAGACCAAATAATGGTAAGTGCTCCCAACCTAATAACGATTTTAAACATATGATCCATATCGTTTAGCTGGTTGAGCAACCATATATTATCAACAATTTGTGATGGGTACATGTTAAAACCTACTGTAAGGATAAGTGTTTGATAGTCATAACATACACACTTTACACTTCCATGTCAGTTGCAAAAATCATCTTTCTTTCATCAATTTTAATTAGACTGCCCAACAGCTCTTCTTAGGCATGACAGTAATTCTTTTCGAGCACTAGTGAGATTCTTTGATTCCACTCCATCAAGCCACATACTCAACATGGTTAGCCAACGATCTTATCTCTCCATAGGAAAACTATTATACCAAATACACCCTATGTTTTCAGTTTTTGCAATATATTTTGTCTATTTTGCAAGCTCTAACAAATAAATCATTTGTTCCCTACGGTCGAACTGCGCTAATATTATTTGAAATAATTCAGCTCATCCGCATTATTTTCAGCATGTCTCAGATTTATTGGCCTATAGTCACCCTTTTTATAATAATAGTTTCTATGTCTGCTTGGTATTATGTACTCCTTCCTTGTCAAAAAGATAGTGCATATAAGATTTTTCAAAAGTCGAACGATGTTAAGTTTGACCAAGCAAACATCTAGAATATCTTATGTATAGTATATGAAAATATATATCATGGTGACATCAAGGGGCATTGGAGATTAAAAAAAAATCGATAAAGGATGTTTTATTATTTTAGAGGTTTAAGCATTACACATGGCATCTGCTTGACTATGATACGCTTGGCCGTTCAAATCCAGACCAACAAAAGTAAAATAAAATAAAAGGGAGAATGCTAGTTACACTCATAGAGACTACATAGGTGCCTAAGGCGATGGAGGGCCAATTTGAAAATCACGCTGTCATCCATGTTGGATAAAAATATACCTCGTCGTGTCCTTCAACCGTGTAGGTATCTTCATAAACAGGTCGCGATACTCCACACTTCGTAGAGACGACCATGAACGCAATAAATCTTTGTAGCGATAGATAACATGTATGCGAGGAAAAAAATAGTTAAAAACCTTGTCATTTTCTTCACAGCCATAATGACCAATTAACGACACACACGCTCACCTTAATAAGTATTTCAAATCTATGACCCACCCTGTTTAGTTGTTGTCAAATATATTAGCAACACTTCATGGTGGGTATAAGGTAGAACCTACTTTGATGACTCACTGTATGGATCTAGCAAATTTACACCAAAAGAATAAGTGTTTATTAGTCTCATGATGATGATAGAATACACACTTTGTACCTCCGTGCAAATTTACAAGGGTTTCATTGGTGAGTATTACCCCATACGAAGATATCATTCAATGACCTTAGTCTTTAATGGAATCTTTGTTTTCCAATTTTAATTATTATTATCGACTAACACCTCTCGCTGAATTAATGGAGTCCACTAAAAATCTACCATTCTCACGTAAATTTCATCAAAATTTGTCATTCCCTTGCGTCAAGAAGAAGCCAAACACTCCAACAAAGCACTCCATGATACATGCCTAGACAGCCTAGATATCTTTTGAACATCACATTTGGTGGGGAAGACTTCAACACCATAGCGATGGCATCTCCATTGTGACGAACCATGTTGTACATAGCCGAATATTATTCTCGGAGTGTAGCCTTATACTCAACCACTTATACTCCCACAACCTAATCTCTGAGCCATCTTTGATTGTAAATGAACCATATGAGAAGAAGTATTTCTTCGTCTTCGTAAGGTCAATACAAAAGTGCGAGTTCCCAGGTTTGTAATAAATTTACGACAACGCAGGCGAGTGTATATATTTCCTTTTAAAGTTAAACTATATTAAGTTTGACAAAGTATGCAGAAAAAGTTATCGACATCTAAAATATCTAAAGTATACCGTATGAAAATATACATCACGGTGAATCTAATGGTAGTGATTCTGTACTCTATATGTTGATAATTTTTTTGACAGGAATATGTTGATAGTTTTTTCTACATATTTGGTGAAACTTTACGTCGTTTGATTTTAAAAAATCTTATATACACTACAATATAGTGAGGAGGGAGCACATCTCTCGGTTCCTTCTAGATAACTTAGAGCTATCAAATCAGTTCGGCTCGGGAGCTAGCTAGAAAGGATGGTTGACAGCAGAAAAGCTCGCGGATAAGCAAAAAATTATTTCCACGTCATTGGGCTATGCTAGAATTAAGTACGCGACATGTGTGCTGACATAGAAACTTGAGGGGCCATGGACAGGGGTGAGGTCTCATGGCAGTATCAGTATGGCACTTGTATTTTCAGAAGCGGATGGAGAGCCTTTATCAACACACAAGCATATTTGCTAGTGTACACTACATTGCGAATTGCTCCCTTAGTTTGGAATTAAATTTTACAGATTTAATTGTCTAGATTCGTTTGCGTCTATATGTGTTTTAGTGCACTGGTAAACAAATAGAGACACATCAGTGACACTTGTTGTCGAATGGAGGAAGTTGTTTATAAAGCGATACTCATATTTATATGCAAAAGCGTACCATTTTGCATAAACTTAGTGATTGGATTTATTTATGGTTTTTGCTACTCCCTAGCTACTACCTATGTTCCAATAAATAAAGCATGTATTGTTTTTGAAAAATCAATCTATGCAAAGTTTGATTGAACTTCGCGAAAAATCTATCAACAAATACAATATTCTACACATATCATATGCAAATATATTTCATGATGCACCTAATGATATTAATTTCGTATTTTGCACTTAATGATTTTTTGTAAAAACTTAGTCAAATTTATATGGTTTGTCTTTTTAAAAATTATATCAGCCCTATTCATTGGAATGGAGGTAGTAGTACTTTCAAAGTTACAATGCCTACAATTTTCGGTCAAAGTCAAACATTATAAACTTTGATTATTTTCAGTTTTTCTATGTATGGTGCCCCGCATGAGGCAACACAATATGTCACGACCTTGCTCGTGGGTGAATGCCTCCATTTGTACAAACAAATCATTAGGTCAGAAGAGATTCTAGATCTATGGTCCATATGCCACGCATGCCCATAGCGGCTATGGGGGCATTGCCACAACAACTTCCCAGCAAGCGGGGGGCGACAATATAGGTGTGACTTTGGTTCAGCGTGGTGCTTGGCGCCGTTGGAGTTTGACTTTGAGTGGTAGGAGTGAAAGTGGCTATTGTGCCAATGCTGGATAAGCCCTGGGAGACAAAGAAGGAGACATGCACGGGCAGGGTTGCTGTCCGCACCAAATAGGCCTCCGCAGACAGCTTGGTTCGTGGCAGGCCGTCTAGGGAAAATAATTCCGTGTGGAGCAAATGGGTACTGCCCATGTTGGGTGCTGCGTATGATCCAAACGGAGAAGAGAAATCAATGCGTCTGTCTCTATGCACGCAGCCACCCAAATATACATAATTAAACATAATACATGTCTAATTTAGGTGGCCACGTTGTAGATGGCCTAAGGGAGGAGTGGAGGACACATGTATGAGAATGAGCGGCAAAACAGTTCCAAGACATACATATAGATGTCAACGGTAATATCATATACGCCGTGCCACTGATGCGTGGTGCACATAATATACCACATAACCCATGCCAACTAAAGCCCCCACATACCATAGACAGAGTGTTGATTGATTAAACAGTAGCTTAACATAGAGATGAAGAGCAAGTTTTATATCATGACATACGGGCGGACTGCAGTCATTCAGGTCCAACGTGTCGCTGACCATTATCGATGGTATGCCTTAACGCTATAGGCTAATAGGTGATCTCTCATTGAGTTGAGAGATCCTTATGCAATGAGTACTCCTAGAAGGAGTACAATATCAGCGCTCCTCCAGCTCAAGTTCAGACAACTCAAATTCAGCTTTGTTGTAATAGTAGCTTTTTGAGAACTGAGTTCCAGCTCAGTGGCAAGGCAAAGCGAGTACAGTAATTCTAAGTTATTCCACGTATTTTCCGGGTCCACGTACGTGGCATAGGTCCTGCTTGGGAGATTTTTTTTCTCACTCACCGACCGTGTATTACTAGATAAGGATCACATTATAAATTAAAATAAAGAGAAGAAGTCATGTTTATCCAAGAGTCTTCCCACACACACCCTCAACAGCTCTTCCATATTCTGGGCTGCACGCCTGCACTACTAACACGCACACTGCACGGCACATCCAGGAGTAGTAGTAGCTCGGGGAGTGAGGAAGATGTGCTAGGGAAGGACCGAAGGAGGTCAGAAACACTACTCCGTTTTGATTTCCTTCTCCATTTAAATCTTGGTTTCATTTTTTTGGTCTAGCAGCTATAGCACTTGCACTTTCTGTCCTAACTGCCATCAACTAGTACTGAATTGTTGTTTATGATTTGCTTGTGAACCCTAAATCTTGTGACATCTCACCACACATTTTTCCACTGTTAAAATCAGGCACTGTAGCTGTTTCTAAATTAATCTCACTACAGGAATGGGGCTATATGCCGAGGGCCGGTAACCCTCGGCGTAGCATGCTTTGGCCCTCGGCGTAGGCTATGCCGAGGGCCGCCCTCGGCATAGCTCCTCGGCGTGTAAGTCCCTCGGCAAAGCCACTATCGCCGTCGGCGTAGCACGCTACGCCGACGGCAAAACCCTCGGCATAGACTTTAAAAAATTCAAATTTCCCGTTTCCAAAAAAATTCAAAAAAAAAATTTCAAAAAAAAAATATTTTTTTCTATATGCCGACGGCAAAACCCTAGGCATAGACATTTAAATTTTTTAAAATTTTAATTTCTTTTACACAATTTTTTTCTTTTTTTCTTTTTTTTTACTTGTTTATCTTTCACCCAATACACTTTTAACTCTAACTACACTTAATCTTATGTCAAATTACAATCATGGTTAAACTTCCCAGTCGGTCACCCATCCTCACACTACTCCGCCTCAGCACGCTTAACTTCTTGGTTCCATTCGGATGAGCTTCCATTATAGAATTGACACCTCTTGCTGATAATAGTAGCATATCAACCCTATTAACCCTTGAACCGTGATGCACACTTCTTTATTTTCGAATCACAAACAATTACTTAAGTAGACAACAATGAATATATATAAGTAATAATAATATTGAATTCAAATAAAAATAAAATGATTTTATTTTTTGGTCTTTTTTCTATTTAATATTGAATAATTAATATCTTTAAATCGGAAAATCAAAATTCCACAAATAATATGTCTAAATCGATCAGAAAAATGAGAGGAATCTAAATATAACATACATATCCTCATTTGAACCTAAAAATTAGAGGAATCCAAATATGACGCCCAATTTGCCATGTGGCCAAAACAGCCCCTCGCGAGATGCGAAATGGCCGTATCGGGCGGGCTGGTGCACCGTTCGCCAACACGCTAAACGGACAAAAATTAGCACATAAAGTGATGTGCTATAGACATAAAAACATTTTTGCGGAATTTATTGAGCGACGGAAAGTGTACCCCTAGTTCAAATCCGGTCGTTTCCAGTTCGGCGGGACACCGCAGGAAGCCACATGGATTCCCAGATAGCTAGCACGCACATATGGCATGTGATATGTGGTGCGAAGGCGGTGTCCTACCACTACACGGAGGTCTCACGCAATACTAAAATGCGCCTCATGTAGCTGCTTCACAAAATAAACCCGTTTTGGCACTCCGAAAATGAAAAAACCATCGCCCATGGGTCGGATTGGAAATCCGCTCCCGGGGCCTTGCTTCCCATGTCAGGGACCACGCACGTGCCAAATATGGCCTCGTTCCGACAAACTATGCGGTGTCACGGGCCGTTTCCTACTCATTTGCCCTAGAAGCCATAGAACTCCGGACGTGATAGCCCTGTTTGTGAAGGGTTTTCCAAAATAATTGCTGTATCCTAATTCCGAATTTTAGAGTGGTTACTAGGACAGATAAAATGACGCCATGCTGCTCCGTGGGATTTTCTGACTTCGTTTAAATTACCATTTGGCCAAAACGGCCCCCCACGGAGATGCGGTATGCCCATACCGGCGCTGCGGCGCTTACCATCTTAAACGGAAAAAATTAGCACATAAAGTGATATGTCATAGACCTAAAAACATTTTTCTCGGAATTTATTGAGCGACGAAAAGTGTACCCCTAGTTCAAATCCGGTTTCAGCGGATTCGGGACACCACAGAAGCCGCATGGATTCCCAGATAGCTAGCGCGCACATATGGCATGTGATATGTGGTGTGAAGGCGGTGTCCTACCACTACGTGGAGGTCTCGCGCAATACTAAAATGCGCCCCATGTAGCTGCTTCACAAAATAAACCCGTTTTGGCACCCCGAAAATGAAAAAACCATCGCCCATGGGTCGGATTGGAAATCCGCTACCGGGGCCTTGCTTCCCATGTCAGGGACCACGCACGTGCCAAATATGGCCTCGTTCCGACAAACTATGCGGTGTCACGGGCCGTTTCCTACTCATTTGCCCTAGAAGCCATAGAACTCCGGACGTGATAGCCCTGTTTGTGAAGGGTTTTCCAAAATAATTGCCGTATCCTAATTCCGACTTTTGGAGTGGTTACTAGGACACATAAAATGACGCCATGCGGCTCCGCGGGATTTTCTGACTTTGTTTAAATTGTCATTTGGCCAAAACGGGCCCCGACGGAGATGCGGTATGGCCGTACTGCGTGCCCGTTTACCATCGCGCTAAACGGACAAAAATTAGCACATAAACTGATATGTCATAGACCTAAAAACATTTTTTGCGGAATTTATTGAGCGACGGAAAGTGTAGCCCTAGTTCAAATCCGGTCACTTTCCAGCGGATTCGGCGGGACACCGCAGAAGCCGCATGGATTCCCATATAGCTAGCGCGCACATATGGCATGTGATATGTGGTGCGAAGGTGGTGTCCTACCACTACGCAGAGGTCTCGCGCAATACTAAAATGCGCCTCATGTAGTTCCTTCACAAAAAAAACCTGTTTTGGCATCCCGAAAATGAAAAAACCATCGCCCATGGGTCGGATTGGAAATCCGCTCCCGGGGCCTTGCTTCCCATCCCAGGTACCACGCACGTGCCAAATATTGCCTCGTTCCGACAAACTATGCGGTGTCACGGGCGTTTCCTACTCATTTGCCCTAAAAGCCATAGAACTCCGGACTTGATAGCCCTGTTCGTGAAGGGTTTTCTAAAATAATTGCCGTATCCCAATTCCATCTTTTGGAGTGGTTACTAGGACACATAAAATGATGCCATGCGGCTCCGCGAGATTTTCTGACTTCGTTTAAATTGCCATCTGGCTAAAACGGGAACCTGAGAATATATAATAAAGTGATTGAAATTTTTCTATGTTAACATGTTATTGTACATGATTCAAATATGCATGATTTTGACATAAACTGATAGAGGATGTTTTTCTGAACATTTTGATAGCTCATACGCATTTTTCTGACATCATATGAATTAGTTATGATTTTTACAAAATTAGACAAATTTGAAAAATGGCTATGCCGAGGGTGGCCGTCGGCGTAGCCCTGTCTACGCCTAGGGCCAAAGATATGCCGAGGGCTGCCCTCGGCGTAGAGGTCGCTACGCCGACGGCCACGTTTCGCCGAGGGTTGAAAGGGCATGCTGGCCTGGCCGGGCCATACGCCGACGGCCCCGACTTTTGGCCGTCGGCGTATAGCCTGGCCCTCGGCATAGTCTCCCATTCCTGTAGTGTCTGTTTAAGATTATATTGGTACATCCACGAGCTAGTAATCTTGTACTAATGCAGAATCTAGTCTAGTACATGCGCTCCATATTAATACATTCACCTCACGCTGATAACCTTACTAAAGCAAAGGATTGCATCGACACCAGTACTAGTGGCCCTTGGTTGCATATGTATATACATGGATGCTCAACTAAAAAGGAACACGCATGCTATTTATTCGGGTCAGGATTTTTGATGCAATAAACATAATTCAACAAGTAAACTCTTGGACACTAAATCCCTACAATATACAGCAAAGCTCTGTATTACTAAAACCAGATGACCCAAATCTGTTTTGACTGAATAATTATTTCTTGCACTAGGTACAGAGGTTCAAACCAGGAACTGCACCACAAATTGACAAGGCAAGCTGTGCATATCAGTTAAAACTTGATAAATAAACCACTGATTACTCTTATATGATTTCTATGTGATGTGCTTTCTATCTTTGAACTTGAAAATGATTGATGGATCCCTGGATGATGACTGATTTACAACACCAAAGCTCTTAACTCTGCCTTCGGGTGCCTTGCTGTCTATCACCGACTTTGTGAAAGAGAACAAACACCAAATGACAGAATGTGTTATAAGACATAATAATGTCCATCATAACAATGGAAAGACATGGTATACTTAGCCGGGATGGCCGGTTCCTGAAAGAGCGACGCGCGGCTAGGCTGGTGTTAGGGCGAGATGGGCAATCCTCACACAAGTAGGGAACTCTGTGGCGCGGTTCTCAGAGATGGGGTATTACCAAGGGTGGATGTTATGATGGATGACTAACTCTAATAGACCCGAGAATAAACTTTGTGGAATTTGCGCTAACATGTAATCTTGCTTGCTTTCCAACAATGTTCTGATGGTAAACAATACCGTGAGATTATTAGTTTGATTGTATCCTCCAATCTAACTTAATCTTGCTGAGTTTTTTCCATACTCACAATTTATTTCCTGATATGCGCAAATTATAATGAGGATCAAGATATGAATGAAGGGCTTGGGGAGTGGCGCCTTGGCGTAGAAGCTTCCAATATTAGTTGCTTTCAATTTTCTACAATAAGAGAATAAATGTCCAGCCTCAGATGTTTAGAAGGCTGAACACTTCTATGTAATGGCTTGCATACAAGTTTGAATAAAATACATCTTTGTGCCATACTCCAGATTGTTTCTGCAATTGCCTTATATGCTTATGAGTCCCATGGTTCTTAAGCATATGGCGATTGTCATGCCATCTAGGCCCTAGTCTGGGGTGTGACAAGTCAGGGGCAAGTCTGTCTATCCAAGCACCCTAATTAAGGAAAAATAATTCACAGGAATTGTATATTGTATAGTTTTTTAAAGCGCATGTAATCTAGTACTACCATATTTGTACGCATGTAGCTTACCAAGCTAGCATTTATTTCATTGAAATAAAATGATGATGTGGTATATATACTCCCTCCGTTCTTAAATACAAGGCTACTTTGTTTTTTGAGGCAAACTTTGATTACTAACTAGATGATATCCCACGCTTTGCGGGCGGTTATTGGCAGCAAAACATTACTCGTCAAAAAGTTAGATCAATTGGAAGTAGTTCTCGTGAGGACCTAAGTTTTATTTAGCGCAAATTATTGCAAACTTACTCTTACATTATGTCCCCTTTTTCTGCTCCTTCTTGCGGAGAAATACTGGAGCACATAGAATTGACGAAGTACATGTTTGAGTTGGCCAATGATTCTGAAAATGTGCCAAATTGGCGTTTACAACTAAATGGTACAACTATGAACTATCTTACACCCTTTCATTTCCAATGATTGACCAAGTGGGTTCATTGTTTTTACTGCTACCACCGCATAGAGATATTTGGTAATGATCCTTAAGAAATGAGTCTCTAAGAAAGATTCGCAGACTATGATATAACCATGTAAGATGTATGTTGCACTTTGTACAGAAAAATATGACCGCAATACATGTATACACCTGACTTAGATGTCAACTGACAATATGTTGCCAATTCTGACCATTTCTTGAGCTCTGCATATAGTACTGTTAATACAATCAATGCTGAATCTTTTTATTCTTAATAGGTGATCTCATTTCTTTTAACAGGCAGCCTATCCACCTCATCAAGGCATCTCTGACCAATCATAACTTGCCATGTCATTTAAGCCTCCCACATCATCTCCACCACGTCATCCACCGCAGCACAGCAAAATAATTATTGTATGATTCTCTCTTGTTTTTTTAACAATTCAAACATAGTACCCTCATGGCCTGCATATAAACTTTTAAGCCTGACTGGAAACAATTTTTTTGAAATTTTTGCATCAGTATAGAGATTAGCGAGACCAGCACAATTCATATGTAGATAGCTAAACAGATTTGGAAAGCGAAAAATCATATCAGAAGAAAAACGCAGCTGCTAAAATTTGGAGAAATGGCGTTACCTTCTTGAATCTGTGATTGGGACCCCCTGAGTCTGAAAGTGGCTAAAAGAGCTGATCCGTGGATGGGCAACCTGATGTCCTCGGCGGCGAGATTGATTCTTATCAACGCTTGTTTATCGAACCTCCCTATGCACGCTATGGCGCTCTGCTTGCTGGGTGCCAGGGTGCATCCACTACAACCAGTTCGATAGTCCATAACGATTTTACTTCGTTAGCGAATGTCCAAAAACCGTTACGGAGGCGTGATACTGACGGTTTGGAATTTCGGGGGGGAGGGGGGGACCCCGCGTCACAGATGGCTAGACTGACGGTTTGGACATCCCGTCATGGATCGGTGACGGTCTAGCCCACGCCAAAACCCACCGGCCCGGTACGTCGTGACGGGCATAACCATCATGCGACTGCCTCCCCGATCGAGACCATCGTGTCAGACCAATCACGGAGCTATCGGTCCAATGATTGATCTGGAAGGACAATGATTGAGCTCTCAGTCCGGTCGGGTGACATCAGCGTCCACGTGGGTCGACACGAGGTCCATTCCAGTGCCGGCACCTCACACCTAATGATCAAATATTTTCCAGTAAACCATTGACACTTGGTCCAATCATACAAGGATGTGTGTCGACCTAGAAAGAGTCGCATAAGGACACATGTCGTCTTGCGAGCATGCCACGTGGACGGATACAAGTTAGACACTTGGCCTAGTCATTTCCGCCACTGCGAAGAATAAAAGCTAGACACGTTGACAAATAAAAGCTGGTTGCGTGGACGAATAAACGTTCGCCACGTGGATTCTTCGTGCCCATTTCATCGCAGACGTGGTTGTTACCGAAGGTGACACGTGGCCTCACATAATTGGGCCATGTATGCCAATAGGGTTGGATGGCCCGATTTACCATCGACAGGACGCTAATCCGAACAACCGGCCCAATAAAAGCCCATTTCTGTTTTGGCCTACCACAAATAATATGGCTCATGAGAGCTATGAAACAACTGAAATGAATATATAATTAATTACAGGCATAGTTACTAGATTATAGGCATCGTTACTGGGTTATATGCATACTTAATGGATTACACGTTACTGGGTTACAGGCATATAATAACATAAGATCCGATTCAGCGTGCACAGAAGCACCAACATAACATTTCAAAGTCGTCACATTAGTCCCCCGTGGACAAACGCAACATTAAAATAACAGTACCAGCGTCGAACATCTCACTTGTTCATGATGTAATCAAGATTACGAAGTCGTAGATTTTTCTAGGACGCCAATGGTCCCAAACGCAAATATCACTGGGTGCGCTGTGAGGCGATGTGCAAGCCCAAGTCCTTGGGGGATTGGTATTGTAAATACGAAACTCATGAACATTCGCCTTATGGCTAAATGGATTTGGAAGATCTACGCTGGCGAGCAAGGGCTCCGGGCACCTGAGAAACAAATATCTACATGATGACTGCAAGAACACAGATCAGTTGTGCCTAGTTTCGAAATAAGAGTATCGAACCACGAGGAGCTACTAGTAGTGATCTTAACCCTTGCTACTTTCTACTAAAGATTACTCAATAATTGTTTTCTAATCCCAAAATGATAAAATGGTGTTGTAAATGGTTGCAAGAAAAGTAAATAAAGCAGTAAAAACGTTATATAAAAATGGTTGGAACTTTATAAGACAAAGTGTTCTTAGAGATTATTGGATCCACCTCTAGCACTAGGACTCCTGTTAATCAAGATAGAATATGCTTTCAAGCATGTTGTGTGTGGGAGAGCTCCGTAATAAGATGCGCCCAGAAAGCCATCGGTCATCGCATCTCCAAATAACCATAGCATCTAGCCTTCTGCAGCCACATATTGACTAGTGCTATTAAGGGGTGTACCCCATGGCCATCGATATGAGCTTTATGAATCCCTCTTATCCCCTTTATTCATGTGTCAAAGCACCGATACGGTAATGTCACTTCTCGCCATTCGCTTTACCACACTTCAAAGAGTAGTTCCCGCTTGATGTCTACGCACGCTTCTATTCCTGTAGACAGTGTTGGGCCTCCAAGAGCAGCGGTTTGTAGAACAGCAGCAGTTTTCCCTTAAGTGGATCACCCAAGGTTTATCGAACTCAGGGAGGAAGAGGTCAAAGATATCCCTCTCAAGCAACCCCGCAATCACGATACAAGAAGTCTCTTGTGTCCCCAACACACCTAATACACTTGTCGATGTATAGGTGCACTAGTTCGGCGAAGAGATAGTGAAATACAAGTAGTATGGATGTATATGAGTGGTAATAGCAATCTGAATAAAATATGGCAGCGAGTAAACATGCAACAGAACAGTAAGTAAACGGAGTTTTGATGCTTAGAAACAAGGCCTAGGGATCATACTTTCACTAGTGGACACTCTCAACATTGCAACCATAATTGGATATAAATATAAGAACTTCACTATGCTACTCTGAATTACTCTCTGGCAAGATAACGAACACTAATTCATCATGTAGGCAAACCTTAAAGATGTATTCCCAAGTACTAATGAACACCCCACGCTGTCACTTTGAGCATTCATAGGAGGTACTAACACACCACAATTTCATAGAGACATCCAACTCAAATCATAACTCAATGAATAAGTATTCTGTGAAATATAGCCTAAGAGACCCACACGGTGCACACACTGTCACCTTTACACACGTGGGACAAGGAGTCTCCGGAGATCACATAAGTAAAATCCACTTGAATAGCATAATGACATCTAGATTACAAACTCATCATATGGATCTCAATCATGTAAGGCAGCTCATGAGATCATTGTATTGAAGTACATGGGAGAGAGATTAACCACATAGCTACCGGTACAGCCCCGAGCCTCGATGGAGAACTACTCCCTCCTCATGGGAGACAACAACGTTGATGAAGATGGCGGTGGTGTCGATGGAGGAGCCTTCCGGGGCACTTCCCCGTCCCGGCGGCGTGCGAACGAGACTCTGTCCCGGATCTTGGCTTGCGATGGCGGCGGCTCGGAAGGTTTTCTCTGGTTTCGTCGAACGTGGTTTTCGCGACGGAGACCTTAAGTAGGCGGAAGGGCAGCCTCGGAGGGGGCCTGGTGGGCCCACACACTAGGGGGCGCGGCCCCCTCTCCCGCGCCAGGGTGTTGTGTGGGGCCCCGGGGCTCCGGCGGCTCTCGGGTGTTCTGGAAGCTTCGTCCAATTATAAGACTCTAGGCGTTGATTTCGTCCAATTCCGAGAATATTTCCTTACTAGGATTTAACCAAAACAAAAAGGGAACTGCCCTTCGGCATCTCGTCAATAGGTTAGTTCCGGAAAACGCATAAATATGACATATAATGTGTATTAAACATGTAGATATTATCAATAATGTGGTATGGAACATAAGAAATTATCGATACGTCGGAGGCGTATCACCGCTCCATACCTATAGGCAATATTACATGGTGCACAACATGTAATAACAAGAGAGAAAACTAACACACATTAATACTTGAAACTATAGATCATCTTAGATTCATCTCGTATTCATGCTAGGGTTTCTCCATCTCCCCAAGAACTAATAAGACTACTCACACATGGAGACAATCAAGAATATCATCATAATCTTGGGGAATGAATTAAAGGAATGGAAAAAATTCGGATACAAATCCACAATAGCAATCAAGATTATAGCTATGGTTGGAGGATGATAGTGATGAAGGTGCAGCGGTTGATGATGATGAAGGGGATGATGCCTTGTCCTTCGAGGATCCACTTAGCAGCCCAGATCTTTTCTTCTCCAAAGTTCCCTCTTGAGATTTTATCTGGGGCAGTGTTTCTCGGTTTCACGGAGCTGTATGTGTTCGATCTCTGATCCGTCTACGGGAGCTGAAAGTATTTGACGAGGTGGTGCTCATAGAGGGTGGTGCGGGCGGATGGTACGGGCGGGTCCTGCCCGTACCGATGCCCGTTAAAGCCCCTGGAAGCTATTCTCGCGTTGTCCTTTCACCCAGACGCATTATTAAGTGCAAAAATAATTTCTATCACGTCAAAATACCAGAAAATGACAGTTTTCATTGATATTTTATTATTGTCTGATTATTTTAAGATCCCGTGTAGACAAGCATAAAAGGGCACGGTAGCGCAGTGAAATACAAAAACCCTACCACTACTTGATGATAACTTGATAAAATAGTAATGCAAAAACATGCTAAAATGCACTCATCAACTTCCCCAAGCTTAGACTGTTGCTCATCCCCGAGCAAGATATGAGCTTAATGGACAGAGTCATCTTTGTTCACGAAGCGAGAGTCATTAAAACCAATGAGGAATTTTTCAAGAACAGGGGTTATAACATCGGATGTAAAATTAGAGCATGAATGGCATCATACTATTCTCAAACTCAAATGACTTAAAGGGCCTCCACACCTTCCATGGTTTAATAAAAGACAAGAAGATTACTTTGTCTAAATATAATGAAATCATAAATTTAGTTTTTCTTCATTTCATGTTGTAAGTTTTTCAATTTGAAGTACCAATTTATCTCTCATCTACAGATCTATTTCGAGTCATCTGGAGCCAAATCGAGTTTCAAAATGATCCCGAATCGTCGTGCGTTCAACACGAAAGTTGTTCCTCTCGTCAAGATCTTTTGATTGCCGCAAGTCTCACCTTGTTTCGTTTATCGAGCAGGAAGAAAATTGTGTTACAAGATTCAGATCTCATAAGATATAACCCAAATCTTGTCAAACTCATTGTTCCGATTTGAAAACTAATTTGTATCTATTTATTTTTATACAATTTTGATGTTGAAAATTTTTCCATCTGAGTAATTTTTCTGTCAACCTTTATGACATCATCATGACATCAACATAGTCAACTCATTCTGTTCAAAGTCAATTACAGTTAACGGTACTGTCAGCGATACGGTCAACAGTACACTCAGCGTCCCAATCAAACTCGTTTTAAATTTAATTTTAAATATCAGATTATGTGTCTAACTTAGAAATTCAATATAAAATCATCCAGAGGTCCAAATTCTGCAAATTTTATATCGTTTGAATCAATAAAATGCGTAGATCATTTTAGATATTTTGCATATCAATTTAACGCACTTTATTTTTGCGGTATTTCTATGATCCGCAATATCGATCTTCGATTATGCAAATCATTTAGACACATTCATCGTGTTCCATGATCACATCTCTCAAAAACATATTATCCTAGTCCATATTATTGAAATAACAATTGAGTTATTTGAGTAAAGTGTGACATTGTCCTAGTTTAGATTTTTGTCTTGCTTTAGTAGGATGGAGATACTTTACCCCATATCACATGTGTTGGACTTTTATTATACATTAGGCTCCACGAACAAAATCCCAATATCATTCATGCCTATCCAACCTCTTGCCATTCAACCCTTCCACTTAGTTTGGACTATTCAAATTTCAAGTGAGTTATTTGAGTAGTTCAATATATCATTAGATCATACCCATCTTTCAGAACAGTTTAGACTTCTTTATCATGTTCAAGGATAATGCATATCCTATGCTTAGTTGTCTAGTTCACATTATTCAAATGACAATTGAGATATTTAAGTAAATGGTGACCAATCTTAGCTATAGATTTTCCCATGTGCAAATGTTATGTTAAGTCACTGTACTACATAGCACATGTTTTGAACTCTTGATATCCATTAGCATATTTAACCCACATCTTCAACATCATTTATACATATTCAACCTCATGCCCACTTAATCTTATTGGCTTATATTGAACTATTCAATTTACAAAAGAGTTAATTGAGTAATTCAAAGTATCACAAATCCACACCCAAGCCTATGTGTAATTTATACTATTTTTGGAGTAATTGTTGTCACACTTATTCAATAGTATGGTTATTGCACTGTTTGTCATTTATGTGATTCAATTCACATGAGCCGTTCCAAATTCTTTTCCTGCTTTTGTAAATCATAAAGATTTTTCAATTATATCTTAGATGTGTATTAGATGGAGTAGCATGGTTTTAGTGATTGAATAGTGACAACAAATTTATGATCTATTATGGTTTTACCTTTTCCTTTGTTGCCTCACTAGGGATAAAGTGAATGCATGTGCTATATTTATCATGTGATAAAAGTGATGATCTTGTTTGTTCACGGTAGCATATTTGATATTCAAATATCATGCCAAAGTATGCTCTGTTAATTCTTAATACAATATTGCTTTTATTTTAATTTCTACTTGCAACACTATTTTAATCCAAAAATATAAAAATACTTTGTTTACTTAATCACACACAAAACCAAAAAACAACTATCACTTTACTGCTTTTACTTAGTTTACATTGTTTATTTACTTTACTTTACTTTTATCTCTTCTTTTATCTACAATCACTAATACGAAACCTTGTACTTGACAACCATACGGTGGAGTTGGAGACACAACACATACCTTTGATTTGGAGGATTGCTAGAAGAAGAGGAAAAAAGATACCTCTCATCCAATTCACTTAGAGTTTGATACAACCCCAGAGTCATCTTTGTGGCGGCGACCGACGCGGCGACCCAGGCAGCTGCAGCAACCCCAACCCCGGAGCAAGAGCCGACAGATGCGTCTGCGACATCATCTGCTATTACACCTGCGTCGGCCTCTGCCTTGGCGTCGACGACGGAGCATGCACACCGGGCAGATCACCACGAGTTCATCGTGATCGACGAGCCTACGTCGACTCAGGATGCGCCGTCGCCGTCGTCCAACCCCTTCCCCTCTTCTAATTTTTTCGTCGACTCGTAATGTGACCGCGCGCCCAGTACTTTGATCGCCGCTACTCTGATCGCGACGACTTCGGCGGGAACGATCTCTTTTGAATGCAAACTATTTGAATTTCTGATTGGGGACGGTGTTTGGGGGACGGGGCTGGGGAGCGACGTCCCCAAACGCGGCGCGAACAAAACTCGTTTTCCAAACGCTCGATCCGGCGCCGTTTGGGGGACGGTTTAGGGACACGACTGAAGATGCTCTAAGTGCATCTCTAACAGAGCCCGTAAATCCCGCCAAAACTGAATTTTTCCGGCGGATTTACGGGTTCGGGCCGAAAGTGGCGCAACAGACCCGAATCGGTGGGCCGCCCGTATAAGAAGTTCGGGGCCCGAGAAACTGGACCGTCGACCCGTATATATATAGGCTGCGGAGGGGAGTAGGGTTCCAAAACCCTACTCCCTCCGCCGCGTTCACCCCCTCCGCCGCGCGCGCGGTTGGACTTCCGGCGAGCAATCGCGGAGCCACCGCCGCCGCTTCTCCACTCTCTCCACCACCACCGTGACCGCATGGCTGGGGCGAACAGCGGCGGCAATGGAGGCGGGCGGATTGGCGGGAGCAACTCCCCACCGCGCCCCCCACCTTCCAGTCCAAGGCCGAGAGGCGCAAACGGAACCGCTCGGAAGGCGCGAGGAAGCGCAGCGCTGGACCAACTGGGGTCTGACGCAGTCGGGGAAGCTCGCGCGCTATGCGAATAGCGGCGAGGGGTCGTCCTCGGCCGCGTCCGGCCGTGCGCTGTGGTGGCCCGCCCCGGACAGTAGCAGCGAGGAGGAGGTGTCGGTGCGCCTCTAGTTGCAGTCGGGGGACTTCGTCCTCAACGACGAGGAGGAGGCGACGGCGGTGCAGCAGGTGGCCGTCATCTCCGCCGCCGAGGCGCGCGCGCTCTTCCGCCGCGAGGAGGCGGAAGCCGTCCGTGCCGTGCGCGAGTACGAGGCCGCGCAGAAGGAGGCACCCGTCCGCCGCGTGAAGCAGGAGGTCGTCGACCTCGACTCCGAGTAGGCCACCGATGGCGTAGTCTTCCGCGGCGCGCACAGTAGGTCGCCGCCGTTGAAATTAGTTTAGTTTTGGAGGTGGTCGCCGACGACCACCTCAAATGCAATGCATCTATTCAATCGTATCTATCGAATTATGCCTAAATATGTTCGAATTTTAGTTCTACTGCTTGTTTGCGATGATCACTTTACCGGCAAATTTTGAATTCGGCGTTTTTCGGTTCCGAATACGGGTTCTGTTATGCGTCACGCTCAAAACCGCTTGCATTTATTTTTCGGGAGACTGAACTTACCTTTTTTCGGTTTCGAAAAATAAGAGCTATGCTAGAAATGCTTTTTCAGGAAGCCTTTCGGAAGCCTTTCTAAATTTTAGGGGCGGCTTTTCCAGGAAGCTACGGGAGGGCAGCTTGCCGAAAGAACTGACCTAAGGAGCTAGTATTTGTGGCTGCTCGTGGCGCGTGAGTTCCAGCCCGGCCCGGCTGATCAGCCCAAGGGGCACGCGTTCTGTGGAAATGACAGCCCTACTGGCAAACGTATCAGAACAGGAGGAGAGCCGCCATAAAAAGAGGAAGCCTTCCCGTCCAGGCCTCCAGAGAGAAGAGAAGCAAAGCGAATCGCCGCAAACCCTAGCCGCGTCCTGCACCAAAATCGACCGATCGGTCTCGTCCTCCCGGCCGTCAAACTATGGCGCTACGCAACCTGGCCGTGAAGATGCGGATCCCGGCCTCGGCCGCGCCCCGGCCCCTGTCAGCCCCTCGCGTTTTGCCGGCGGCCGGTTCTCGGGCCCTCCCTTTCTCCTCCTCCTCCAAGTCCCCCATTAAGGTATCCTCTTTCTCCCCTGGACACCGCGCTCGCTCAAGCTAATTAAACCACTAGTTGGAGTAGGTAGTGCTAGAGCTTCCACCTCTATGTGATTATGTATGTATGCAAAATCGACCTGTCATCTCTTAGATTTCCCCCAACTCCAGATCTAGGTGCAAAAGGCACGCCCTTTGTGCAACTTCGTGGCTAGCGATCCAATTAAATACTGAATTAATCTTCCCAAGAGGCTTTAACATATTGGTCAGTTGCTGATTCCGTCTTTTTATATACTTTGTGCTGGACTGTTCTAAATTAACCCTAGCTAGGGGTACGTATAGTATGCCATTATGATTTTTGCGAGCCTTTCTTGCCAGGGGAAAGGGGTGCCATGATTGGTAGTGGTACATGCTGCTTACTTTCTACGTTTGTTCATCATCATCTGCGGTAGTCGTCATGGCATTTCAAAACTCATTCTTTTAAAGGTTGCAATGTTACAAATTATGCTTTGTTTCGTATGCAAGTTGCTTAGTGTCTATCTTTATAAACAGCATTTTAAAGACATGTACATATCATTCTAACATTGTCATCATGCCCCCCACCTGAATATTTTTCTAACTTTCCTTGGTACAAGGCTGGTGGTTCACAATTTGTAAACTACTAGCAGTACTTAATCATTTTTCAGGCAGGTTCTTAATTGGTTTCTCACTTGTCATTGTTAACTGAAGATTTACAACTTCGATGTGATGATTGCAGATTTTGTGTCTTGTATTTGTAAGAGTTGAAAATAGAGTATTAACAATCAGGAATGATTACCAAATAAACTTTTTTGTGCAACTGTTAGCCTGTTACTTGAAAGGTGTAAACTTCGGGTAATATCTGTACTTATATAAGGTGGCAGCTTTTAGCACTGCCAATGCTCTGTCTCGTGATATTTTTATTCCCCTGTATCCTTACGTGGCATGTGAGAATAATAGTGCTAAATCTTGCACCGGATATTACCTTCTGAGCTTCTTTTACCCTTGTTGAATTGTAGGTCGCTAGAAGCTGGTACCTGTTACAGCGAGAGCATTATGATGATCTGACAAAAGAGTTAAGAAACTTAAGGTAAGAGCTATAACTCAACTTTCATTTGGTACTACTACTGATCAAATGGCTGATTATTATGATGTAATGCCTTACCCTTTCTTGTTTTTGGCAGCCGTCTGGTTTTGTGGACTGAAAAGTTCGATCGTTTCCTTAGGCGGGTTTACCTAGTCGGCACTCCTTTAACCGCTGGTTGTTTGGTCTTGGAGTGGAATGACTATCGGAAAGCCAGTGAAGCTGCGAGGAAGGAATGGCTATCCACCACTAATGCTGATGTATGTTAGCACTCTCTTTATGGTAACTATCTGCAATAGCAGGTAACCATCTAGCAACGATGGTTTGCTGTGTCTATGTTGAACCCTATTGCTTCGTGGGGACAGTGGTTATTGTCTTCTGTAATTTGTGTAAGCGTACTTGTTTGTTGTACTGGTGTGTTGCACTTGTTATTGTTGATCTGGTGAAAGTCCGAACAACTGGTTTTGTCAAATTTGTTCTGTGCAGCGGCAATGTGCGGACTTGCTCAACTTTGCCCAGCTTAGGCTTTATGTTTCCTATACACAAGTGTAGTTTTCTTGTTGCACGGCTTCTAGCCATCTAGTGTGTTGGCTCCAGTGCTCGGTTGTAAATTCCCCCTGTCTGGGCTGCCTCTTTGGCGAGAAGTCTGGAGTTCTTTTTGTGTTTTGCTTTAGGAGTACATAATGTACATTCCAAGGCTTGGATATTTCTAAGAACATGTACTCTTAGCCGATCACGTTCCTCCCACCACATCTGAGATCCTTTCACTTGGTACCATCTCTTGCGCTTCAGAAGGCCAGCTTGTGAAGACCGTGAACTTGAGTGGACCAATATTTCAACCATGCCCCTACGCCCTTACAAGTTAGGGCATCTTCAGCACCCTCAAGTAATATGGATTGGAGAGAGTATTATATTCCCTCCGTGCACTAATGTAAGATGTTTTAGATTCTTAGAGTAGACTAGAAACGAACTAAAAGAAGTGCATCTAGACACTAAAGGTAGACTAGAGATACAAACAAAAATGAGTAGACAAAAATGAGTAGACCTATAAAAAAAAGCTAAACATCTTACATTTCTGCACGGAGGGAGTAGGATTGCAATCTATACCTATTCCTAATAATAAAGGGAGAAGCGTTTTCGTGGATTCGTCCGGTTGATCCGTCGCACTAATTTTTCGTCCGTCGTCCGTCGTCAGCTTTCCCTATTTGATACGGCTTCTTTGGAGTTTATCGTGCCGAAGCTTCGGTAGACCGAACAACCCGTGCGCGTGCCGTGACCGTCCTTGAATCCAATCAAATCTTTTGCCCAGCCGCACGCCACCCCTCTACTACTTATACACCCCGCCCCAGACCAGATCAATCTATCAACTTCACAGATCTACGGCTCCTCACAAGACGCAAGGCGCCGAAACGCTGATGCCGTCCAGCTTCGCTTGATTTCTTGCTTAGAGCATCTCCACCAGACGCGCTATATAGGCCGCGCGGCAAAAAAAGTCCGATATAGCGCGTGCAGGAGGGAATCAGGCGCTCCAGCAGGCGCGGTAATCTTTGTTCACGCTGTAAAAATTTTAGGGCGCGCGACGTTTTGCACAAACCGGAGCGGCATATCTGACGCGTCAGCTACAGCTCGCGGCAACGCTCCGCGCCCGCGCCAAAAGCCCAATGGCTGGAAATTCCCCCCACCTGCGCCCTCATTTCCCCACCTACCGCCGACGCGAAATCCAGCCGCCGCCGGTCGACTCCGCCGCCGCCCCCGCTGCTGCGCGCCGCCGCGTCGTAGATCCGCGTCGCCCGCACCTCCTCCTGGCAGCGGCGGACGCGACCTGACGGTAAAGGCTGACTAGCGGCAGCGTTGGACGCGACCCGACGGCTTCGGTAAAGCAGCTTTTCTAGTTGCACGACATGCGATGATTTTTTTTTGAATAGATACATCTGAATTCAAAGGCATATGGCTCTTTACCGATTTTTTAGATTCCTGAAAATCAAATAGGATATAAGAGTTTTCAGAGGTTCAAGATTTTCATGGAAAAAGAATACCGCCGCCGCATATGCTATCTATTGAAAACCTGCGGGTGCACCACCATCTTCCCTCTTCCCTCTTCCTCTCTTCCACTTCCTGCTTTTCCTCTTCTCTCTTCCTATTTCCCTTTCCCTTTCTCCTCCTCCTTCCTCTCCCTCCCTCCGGCCACCACCTCCTCAAGCTACTTCCTCTAGCTATTTCCTTCGGTGACCACCTCCTCGACCTACCTCCAGCCATGTATGCCTTTGTCGACCTTCTTCCGGCGAGCTACCCTCTCAGCGAGCTACTACACGGTACGACAACGACCAAGGCGGTGACAGCCACGACCATGGGTGATATCTCTTGATTAGATCGAAGGGCTGCTAGTTTCAGCCAACCATGACACCAACTTGGTTATCGTGGATACATTCTCGAAATATAGTCATTTCATGGCGCTCAAGCATCCATTTACAACACTACAAGTGGAAAAAGCATACATGAAAAATGTGTTTAAGATCCATGAGCTACCTCAAGCTATTGTCTGCGATTTCACGTGACCGGATATTCACAAGCATAGTGTGGAAGGACCTCTTCCAACTGACCTGGCTACTAGGCTCAAGGAACGTAAAGTGATGCGTGAACTGTTACACCACCAACTCCTGCGAGCTAAACAGAGGATGAAGCATCAGGAGGACAAGCATCGCAGTGAGCGTGAGTTTGAGGTGGGCGATAAAGTTTTTCTTAAGTTGCAACCCTATATTCAGCAATCAGTGGCTCGCCGCCCATGGCAGAAACTGGCATTTAGATACTTTGCCGCAACGCATTGGATCGGTGGCATACAAGATCAACTTGCTAGACGCGGCAGCCACATTCACCCAGTGGTGCACGTCTCATTGTTGGCTGAATAAGGTTGTTCGTCCCAGTACTCCGGTGAGCACCATGCTACCTCCCACCATGGAGCGCTGCTACACGCGATCCAAAATCTTGTGCAGGTACTCGCACGTCGACTGGTGAAGAAAGGCAACGTCACCGCCTGTCAAGTACTTATTCAGTGGGAAGGCATGGCCACCAATCTTGGAACCTCGGAAGATGAGGATCGATGTCGCCAATTCTACCCAAGATGGGGCAGCCGCACGCTGCATGGCCCCAGTAGGAAGGGATGCAGAGCTGCGGGCGGTAGCCGGTAGGGAGGTCAATGGGCGTAAAGTTGAGCTTGAGCAGGTCCCCCGACATGGGCCGCCGACCGTGCGCGTCTGGCCAACACCCAAATCTGTTCTCATGTCTGGCCGCAAGTCAGAAGACAGAAGAACAATCACACAACCTCTGATTTTCCTAGAGTGTGGTGAATGAAACAGAAAACTTAACAGCACAAGTTCCAAGTACATTTTCGATAAAGGGCGCTTCATTACTCAAAAAATTCAAGCATTACACACAGCCGCTACATAACTAAGATGCACACAGCCGTTCGAGTATCAAGTCTGAAAACAAATAAAATATAAAGGAAGACAAAAGGAGCCAACTAGACTAAGCTTCATTGGCTTCAATCCTTCTAATATGCAGCCACCCATGTTGGAAAGTAAATTCCTTGGCCGTGTTCTCCAACCGTGTAGACACCTTCATAAAGAGGTCTCGGTCCATCGCGTGGTACACGTGATAAAGCTACTTTAAAACAAACAAAAAAAGAGGTCTCGATCCTCCAAGCGTTGAAGTGGCGACCATGAACGGAGCAAAATAGTACATCGGTAAATGACCTGCATAAGAGAAGAATTCTTGTCATTGAAAACCTTGTCATTCCTACATAGCCAAAGCGTCCATACGACTGCAATCGCGCCCACTCTAGTAAGCGTTTTATACCTAGTATCTACCCCATTTAGCCAATTGTCAAATATATTTGCAATGCTATGAGGTGGGTATAAGTAGAACCCATATGAATGATTGATCATATTGATCTAGCAAACCGACAATTGAAAAAAAGGTGTTTTATTGTCTTGTCTTCATGACAGAAAACACATTTTTTACGCGTTTAACAAGGTTGTCTTTGGTTAAAATCATACCGCGACGAAGGTACCATGCAAAAACTTTCGTTTTCAATGGTATCTTCATATTCCAAATTTATTTATTATTAACAATACTTTGACTGAGAATGGTAAGCGCCTTATACATTGAATTGACCGAGAAAAAACCGTTCTTGGTTAGGTTCCATCGGAATTCATCGATCCCTGAGCTAGTTGTATTGAAGCTAACCTCTATAGCAAGTCATTCCAACTAGGCCAATTAGATTACGCATGAACATCATGGTGGAAGGAGAAGTTTTCATAACCTTCTGCAAGGTGTCTCCCTTATAATAAACAATCTTTACTATTATATGTGAGGTTGTACGTCGTCAAAAATGTTTGATGTCAAAGATTGGGGACATCCACACCATTGATCTGCATCCAATCTAATCTAACGCACAGGCTTCCGAGAAAGAAAAGGAAAGACAAGATTCAAAAAAAAAATCAGAGATTGCATATATAATCGTACTTCCTAATCCCGCCGCATACATCCGCACAATCCAAAAATATTAATCAAAGATTAGATGCACAATTAAAGGGCTAATTAATCGTCCTTTCCAATTGTACCACATAGTAGTAGTATATGGCTTCGTCTCTCCACAGGCCGTACATAGTCAACCCCCTTCGTCAAGCACGTAGTCCAACTGCTGCCGTAGCCCTGGAGTACCATTGTGTTGCCGCCCTGGAGTCCCTATAGGTATTTTGAGCTGGCTCGTTTGACTATAAAAAAAAGAAATAGAAACACCCAAAATTGCATTGTACTACCAGGGTTGAGACGTTGAGTCGCTGCCTCAAGGGGGACGAGACATAGAAACGGAACTGTGGCGACTGCGTGAGAGGATTCGGGGACTCGCCAGTGTGCCACCCGTCGGAGCGTGCCAGCGTGGCGCGGGCCTGGGCGACAGACGACAGAGGTCCATGGCACGGGCGTCCATTGGCTGAATGGTGGCGTGAAGGCGAACTTATTGGCCGGGCGACAGGCGGGGTGCTTCTCCCATAGTCCTGTTCTTGTCCTGCTTTATTTAATTTCATTCTCTTACGGCAACCAGTCAGTTTGGAACTTTCGATATTGTGGTGTTCACTGTTCAACAATGTAAATCTGTTTCTTATTGGCACCAAGAGCCAAGGTTGAGGCTAGATGTGTTTAGTCCATTGAGTTAAGAGCTTCCGTGTTTAGTCCAACATGAGTTCTTGCACTAGCGAGTGAGAGGTTTGTAGTATGTAATTGCATAAGTAGCTGAAAAAAATTCATTTCTGTTCATCAGCTTAGAAACTTTTAGAGTCAAAGTCTTAGAGATTATGTCCTAGCGAGTGAGAGTTAAGATGCATATTTGAATTTGATTATATCCTTCTCCATTATACCTTATGCAGTCAGCTTCTGAAGAATTATTGAATGTTCGAGCATGCAAGCTATGCATGCACTGCCTGCCAATGCATGGGAGAACTGATTCATGGCACGTTTGCTGTTGTGACTTCTAACAAAAAAAATGTTCTGGTTATACTCTGTACATAATCCAGAGAAGCTCTAATGTGAATCTGATTTTATCCATGCCCCGACTAAATGGAAGAATGAAGTCAGTT
Organism: Lolium multiflorum; assembly: GCA_030979885.1. Taxonomy (NCBI): domain Eukaryota; kingdom Viridiplantae; phylum Streptophyta; class Magnoliopsida; order Poales; family Poaceae; genus Lolium; species Lolium multiflorum. The sequence continues at coordinate 248,134,978 of CM061752.1, forward strand.
GGGAGACCACTCGAAATATTTCATTACTAATGTCTCGCAGGTAAAGATCCATACAAAGCCTAAGTGACTAACAACTTGATGAGTGGTAACATTCTCATATAACGGTTCATTTTCCTTGCTCAAATACATCACTTCTCATGATTTGTTGACCAGTTTTTAAGCAAACCGAGAAAAACATCTTTGAAAAGTTCAGGAAGCGACAAATAAGGTGGATGGCTAAAAGTAGTAGCATACAAATATGTATTTATAAAGGGCGAGGCACTATATTTTGGCTGTAGTATAGCAGAGTGTTATAAACACGACAAGTAAATAATAAAGAACGAAAAGTAAATCGTAGCAGAGACACAATATTTTAACGTGGAAAACCCCTCCAATATAGGGGAAAAACCAGGGACATCAGTTAGCAAAATTTCACTATGTTGGGGAGTGTTTACAAACACAGTGGGTTATCATATAATCTGATAAACCCTAGCCGGCGGCTTACAAGAAGTATATATAGACGGTGGCATCGATCCGTAATGGTAGCCTCCGGCGACGGCCATCTTCGCTTCGGCCCAAGCCTTCGGGGATGGGTCTCGCTCCGCTCGTCAGAAGTTAGCCTTCTTATGAATTTGGATCACAATATAACACATATGAGTATCACGTATAGATGGAGATGCCCCAAAACTATTGACCTGCAACTTGTCGGTGAAGATGAGTGTAAGCAGTACTTGTTAAACTCCGATCAAAGGAAGTGGGAGAGGATGTGTCCGTCTGTAGTAAGCCCATTGAGCTTGACGTCGGCACGTGGAAGACCTTGCGTGATGGGAGGAGCTCAAAGGCGGAGTTTTATTTTGGTGAGGAGGACATCGCGGGTGGCAGAGCAAAGGCCGGCGCGAGCCATCAAATGCGTGCTGGAGTTGGCCCTGGTCGCGGATCCAGTGGAGATGAGGTCCGCCCCTTCGCTTGCGCTTACGCTTAGTCTCCTTGCCTTCCGGGAGCCTCAAGCTATTGTGACTGCCGCCGGGTCTCTGGTACATTCTCGTCCTATTTGGGGACCCAAATGAAAAAAACGAGCGGCGGAGAAGAGAAGGGGTGTTCCACGGGGCGCATGATGGGGCCAAGCCTTGGTAGAGATGGGAGATTAGGCGGCGGGGTAAAGCCACGGTGGCCGGGGAGAGCAAGTGGTGGCCAAATAAAGGGCCCTTGGGAGAAATAGATGGGAGACTGCGTGAAGCCAGGAAAAGAAGTTAGAGAAAAGTTAGTCAACGGTACTCAAAAGACCGTAAAACTCAGTGAGCGGTACCGTAAAGACTAGACCCGATGTTGTTGAAAAATATTAAAAAATAATAAAAAATAGCGGCCATAGCAACGCACGGGCATTCAACTAGTATTGTATAAGGCTGGATATTGTTCTCGAAGAGTAGTTGTTCACAACCATCTATCTTCCCAGAACCTAATCTCCGCCCCATTTCTTATGGAGAACGAACCATATGGGAAAAAGTGTGTCTTAGTTGCCATAATGCCAGCCCAAAAGTGTGAATCTCCAGGTTTCCAATAGACCTCGCTTTTGAACCCACATATTTTTTTCCTTAATAGTCGTTGCCATATACCATCCTCAGTTAATAACTTGGCCAGCCATTTTTCTAACAATGCCCTGATCTTAATTCAAAATCGTGAACACCAAGTCCACCTTGATCTTTTGGACGGCAGACAACACTCCATTTTACCAAAAGAATCTTGAACGTAGATGGTCTAACCGGAAAAAACAATTCATTTTTATGGAAATTAATTTTGAGACCTGAAAATTGCTCGAATGATGTAAGAATTAACTTCAGATTTCGTATTTCCTCCAAGTCGTGATCCATAAAAAGAATTGTATCATCGGCATACTGAAGAATAGATAGTCCCCCATCAATAAGATGAGGCACCACCCTTCAATCTAACCATCAACCTTCGCGCGCTCAAGGCCTCCAGCATATAGTATATAGCAATACCTGCAAATTGCCTCAACCACCACCGGTCTTCGTGCATCTGCCATGAAGAACAAATAAACTGAGAAAATATGAGGTATTCAACTAATACAAGTTTGCATGGGTTTCGTAAAATAATTGTGTTAAATCATTGCTGGTAATTAACTGATGCCGCCAGGACAACGCATGTGCCTACGAGAGCTCAACATATGTCACCTGCAGTCAGGACGCCAAGATCATGTCTACGACAACGAGCAAATCATTGGGAACTAGCAGCATTGGCATATGGGTAATTGATGATTATTTTGTCTTTTAGGCCTTGTTCGGTGCTAGTGTTTGTGGGAATTAGTGAAGATAATACTCTAAAGTATTGGTTGAGTCTCTACCGTCACTCAGTCCCCACAAAATCTCATCCTCAATCCACTAGGTACGGTAGATTATTGGGGATTTAAATAAATACAATACTAAGGTATAGGAAAAAGTGGGGATAAGCGGTGTGATTAAACTCGTTCAATACTCTTGCACCAAACGTGTATTTACAATAAGTGGGGATTTAGTGTTTGCTGGATTATCCCCACTAATACTCTAGCGTCAAATTAGGCCTTAATGGGCAGAATTTTGTCTCTGCTACTCCTTTGCAAAAAGCTCAGAAGGTAGTGTCTCCAAACTCTAAAGCCCATAACAAACGTGATTGGCGTTCATGCCTGTTGTCATGCTGTTTAAGGGTCCGTGGACTTTGCCTAGAGGAAAGAGGTCATTACTGGGGATGGATTTGTTTGGCAACTGTCACCATCACAATTCCAATGTGAAGAGGCGTTGTTTTCTGAATTCTTAGTACAGGATGCACTAGATGTGGTTCCGCCTATGCCTGCACCCAAACATGCCGTGAAAGTTGATGCAGTAATTCTTGGTTCGGTTATTTAACTTCGTGATACTGATGGTAGCTGCCTGCAGGGTTTTTTGACTCACCAGCTCTGTGTACACCCTGTCAATTCTGTCTTACTTGTAGGAAAGTAAGCTGACATGTTCATCTGTTATCATCAGGAGTGGCGTATTTACACTTGCAGTTCAGGTATTACCTTAAACTAAAGATCTGATTATACTGTCTAGAGGTGGATTGGCTAAGCTCTCTTTATGATCTTTTTGCTGAATATCTTGTAAATAACAAACTAAATTGTGAGAAGTTATTGAGTGCATGGTACAACCTAACAAAAATCACCCTATCAATTGAAAATCGCTTCAGTATGTTCATGTGTCCATGATTCCTGGGAAATCTGATGATTTTTTTTTTTACTTTGGTCACTAAAATGTTAGATGTACATGATTTCATTTTAAATAATAGAACATATAAACTACAATCAATTGAAGTAATGATCCAATTAATTGGTATTTCTCTGCGATTTTGGATCCGGCGTAACAAATGCTTTCTAGACATCATTGCTTTTCTCCGTATTTCACCGATTACATCTTTATATTAATTCCTAATACTGTCACATTATCCGTATATAAAATTGCAACTTTTAGTTCGGAATAGCACTTTGTACTTTGGCCAATTGATTTAAGTAAATCCCATATTTGTACAATATAGATGGAAAGGTGCATTCAAACACCTCTACAAATATTGCTAGTCTTGTGTTGAATGCAAAATTCAACCTTTGTGTTTCTTCAAAGGTGAGGCAGGCCTCTCAGTAGATGGAAGAGAGACAACTAGATAAGCAATATATAATAAACAGTAAAATCAAGGTTGTTTTGTCTGCACGGAATACTAAGCTTTTCTTTTTTTTCCGGTGCAACGCATGGACATATTTCCTATATTAAATTAGGATGTGTCTAAGTTTTAGTAGACTGAGACTTAACTTATATCTCAGTCAGTGTATTTTGATGTGGACCTAAACAAAGTATAAACAATAGCAAACACGATCTTGAAGGCAGAAACAAAATCCAACGATAGAGCACGTGACTGAGACATAAGCTACGTCTCAGCTAGCTGAAACTTAGCAATTCATATTAAATTATGCATATGTATTTGTACATCAAGACGTACCAACAAATACTACAAATATGTCTCTGAACTTATATGGTTAGGACTTAGGACATGTATGCAAGTATGTGTATGTCAAATTTGAACCTAAAATATCAAATTATGTAGCCTATACAAAAACAATTGTACTGTTCACGATATAGGAGTAGACATATACTATTCACAATATAGCAAAGTTCCCAAAGTTCATCTTCTCTTTTTTGTGTAGGTCCTGTAGGACGATTTTTGACATGCAATATAGGAGTAGACATATACTATTTACAATACAGCAAAGTTCGCAAAGTTCCTCTTCTCTTTTTTGTGTATGTCCTGTAGGACGATTTTACATGTTGGTGCGTGAATTATGTCAAAATTTTCTAACCCATTTAAAAAGAGTTAATCAATTTACTAAAATATCAGGTGCACAGGCACCTAGGTGCTCCATCTTAATACTCAGTTAAAACTCTACTTCCTCAGCACCTCACTCTGGTGCCCACACATCGTCCAAATTTGGAGAACGAGAAAGAATCAAACAATAATAATTTCAAACTTCACCCCTAAAAGAGGAAACTCCTGAGGGAGTGTTTCAATCATGAGATGTGGCAGATAGTGAATAGCATCAGCTGCATAAACAGTTCCAAACTGGAGAAAGTACATACAAATGTCATCGGCTATCTACCATGCCCACATATCACGGACAAAGTGCCACTTATGCCTGGAGCACATATTACAGATCACATGTCGACCGAAGCAGTACACACCACATATCATTGAAACTACTTCTACTGCCTGGAGCACATGCATTACACACATCGTAGACATAGTACTTACTGATAAAACAGTAACATCAAGTAGATATGACAAACAAGTTTTTCTTGAGATATGCGCCCAGCTGTCATTCCACATGAATTTGACGCTCCGGCAACTCAATTTCAGCTTCGTTGTAGTAGAAGCTTTCAATCATATGCTTAATGGAACCAAGGACGACACCAGTACAGAAATACTTGAATGTAACACCACGCACCGCTCGAGAAGCTTGGACATGTCTATCAGAAACTTGGCTTCAAAAACGAATAGAGAAATAACATAAGATCATGGTATACTGGTCTCATTCTAGATTGAAGGAAGGAATATCCAATGACATGCTACTTAATCAAACATCATGCATGGGAGCATAATCAAACAATAAATCTGCAAAACCCTTATTTACCTGATCATTTCTTCAATTAGCTCACATTGTTCAGCTATTAAGTCTCCACTGGAGACAAGATCCTTGACTTCAGCAGATTCAATCTTGTTTTTTACAAGAAGAGCATTTTCGAAATCACCCTGCAAATTAATAGAGGAACAAAATGAAGCTGAGATATAAATATCTACTGGCAGAGATAAATCTAATCTTAAAGATTAGACTTGGATAAGTTCCTAGAGCGCTAATTCTTGAATTCAAGATCGAGCACCACACAGAGCATACAACCCACAAAATATTACATGAGGACAAGATAGCTAGGGACCGTTAGTCAAAAGAACTTGCCTCCATAAGTTAGCTAAACTTTTCACTTCTTGTGTTTTTTTTTTTGCCAAACTTGTGTCATGCCACCCTTTCTTCACTATCTAGAGCCCAAATATCATAAAACTACCTGATCTAACCTGTAGCTATCAAAGTATGAACTGCCCACTGGGCTAGTCAATTGTTCAATGCCCCAAACGGAACCACAATACTCAATATAACTAGACTAGCTAGCTCTATGAGCGACACGTACACTTTCCTGATTTGAATCAAGATATTTATCTACCAAGTATGGGACCAATTTTCTAGGCACGATAACATCCAGAAAAAACTACAACCACACTAGTTGGAACAAGCAAACTTTTCCTGTTGGTGGCTTACAATCTCCAACCACATGACTTCCTGTTGAGGCTAAAGGAGAAACGCTTTCATGACAATGCAAATGAGTGTCAAGTTGGAACGAAATTAAGTAGCCCCAACTCATAAAAGAAGATATTTGTAACAGAAAATAAACAATTCGCATATGCATCTTAATTTGTAACAGCCAACAGCACAGGTGAAAACCATTACTTTGGAATGGCACCTGCTTCTACTGCAGATGAAACAGTACAAATTTGCAAAGGAAAGAAGCAAGTATCAAGCACAATGGGCGATCCCACTATTCAGTATTCACTTCTTGCTAAATGTATTGTGCCATCGGTGGAGGAGTAAACATGGCTAGGAGGGGCTAGCCAGACATGAGAAGAGTCTCGCACAAAGTATAGGAAAGCATGGAAAAGGCTTCAGACCTGCAGCCTGTTTTGACAGAAGATGAATTAAACAAATGTTTCATACTCGATTAACGAGCCATGCAAGTAGACACAAACTAAGCGCGCCTATCGCATACGTTATTGACTTTCCAAATTGCTGCGAAACCAAACACGATCAAACAGCAAGACCTGAATTCTCCGGCAGTTGCGGAACTAGATACGAAATTGGGGAAAACGAAGAGACTGCCGACCGACAAATCAGTCGATGACGTTGCAAGCATACATACACGCTCTGAAAACCTAGAGATGGATTGGATGCCCTAGCTAGCGCTGCGTACTCTTGCGGACTAATTATTCACTCAAGCGCAGCGTGGGAGACGGACGGACGGGACGCACGGGGCAAACCTTTGGGGGAGGAGGAGATGGAAAAGGAGCCGATGTCCGCGAAGAACGAAGCGAGTAAGAGACTGGGATCCGGATCTTGGCGACAAGGTTGCGCAGCGCCGCCGCCGCCATAGTTCGCCGGAGCGAAAGATCGATCTGGAACAGGATGCGGCTAGGGCTTGGGATTGGTTTCCTCTTTCCCTTGCGTCTCCCATCCAATAACGCGCGCCTGGTGGGCCGGGCTGTTCCCCTGGGCTGGACGACCACGCACGTGTCGGTCGGTTACCGTCCATTTCTTCGGAAATGCTAAATGCACCAAAGTTCACGCATGCGTTTGGACCTGCTTAGTTTTTGTTTTTCTTAGATCAACCTTTAATTTTTTTTGAGACTAATTCAACCCTTTATTCAAAGTTTGGAACAATGTTTACAGGGAAGTTTAACCTCTCTGGGAAGGTACCAAGCCAAACATGGCGTCCTACAGGCAGTGTAGTAGCTCTAGCCGTGCTAAACGATGAGCCTCGGCATTCAAGCGCCGCCCTTCATGGCGGAACGTCGTCCCTCTGTGGCTCCTTGCACCAGCTGACGTCTCGCGTAAGATGTGGCTGAACAGCCCCAGGTTCTTTTCCCTGTAATCCCTTTGATCATTGTTTGAGTTTTTTCCCTGTAATCCCTGGATCACCTCCAAGTAGTCAGACGCAATCATCGATGCCCTGATGTTCAGATCAGTGACTAAGGCGATACCCTCACGGCACGCCAAAGCTTCAAGGCGGCCTGGATGCGTGACCCCATCAAACACCACGGCTGAGGCTCCCTGGAACTCGTCATTTTGGGAACGGCACACAGCACACCGACCGTGCCAAGGCGCTTCGATCTCGCCACTGCACCGTTCACGTTTACCTTGTACATACCAGCCGGAGGAGGTAGCCATCTCCTCACCGACATGACAGATTGACAGTACTGCTGCCCGTCGATGCGTAGATCAACCTTTAATTGTTAGAGCAACTCTAAGGGCATCTTCATCGGGCCGATCCATCTAGTCATGCCGTGTTCGTTTCGGTCTGCGCGGACTGGCGGACAGCCCGCGCACGCTCTCACAGGGCGACACAAACAGATCGACCCATCAGCTCCGACACATCTGCGCCTTACATTTGGGAAACCGATGTGTAGGCGCGAACAACGAGCTTGTCCTCCCATGTTCGTCCGCGTGCATCTTCGGTCCACATAGAAGCGACCCAACGGTCTTCCACCTCCGGCCATCAATGGAAGTACTCTGGCCGCCGACCGATGCTTGCGCTCCTACTCTGGCCGCGCCGCTCGACGCATGCGCTCCTATTCTAGCCGCGCCGCCTGCCGTCCATCAATGTCGGTGTTTCGTTCTACGCGTAGGCATCCAATGCTCCAGCCCTTTATGAGCAGGGCCATTTTTCTTCCACTAGCTCGCATCTTCCATTGCCCACCACCACTACCAACACAGCATCACCGCAGCCATGGCCGGCTGACAAGGTATTAACTTATCAATGCCTACGAGTTGTAGACTAGGGTTTAGTTGGAAGTAGAGGGCAAGTAGATCTCGAAGGTTTCAGCCGAAAAGTACTCGACGATTACGAAACTAGGGTTTGAGAAACAATGATTCGATGATCTCTTTGTCCCTCGACCCCCCCTTATATAGGAGGTGGTGTCGAGGGATTCATATCGTACAGCAGAGTTCGGGTAGGTTTCTAACTCCTCCCGCAAGATTACAAATATTACTTCCTATTACAACTCTAGCTTTCCTTAACAATATCTTGGGCTTCCGAATCTTCTTATTCTTCGAGTAGTGGGCCTTCGTAAACCCGGTACTATCTTCGGCAGCCCATTGGGGATGCCTATGTCGTAGCCCCGAGATTTTGCTTGAATCGTAGAGTCGGGAAAATCTCCACCGTTTATTTTTACTCGACAACTTAAACTTTTCTATATTTCTTCATATAAATTTCTATATTGTACAGGGATAATGGTAGTTGGGGCTAGTTCATCTGACGGATCAGGTACTAGTTAACTACTCTAGTGGCAATCCGCAAAACCTACTTCAAAATCACGTCCCTGGACATGATTTCGGGATACTCGGTGTAAACTTCGACGTGCCGCTTAAGGTCTTACCATTCTGCGAGTCCCTATATTTATCGGGTACCTAATGCGTCCGTTAGGATTTTTCTTCGTATCTGTTGATACGGATAAAAGTAGCAAACCGACGTCGAGACGGCGCCTCGCGAATAGATCTGGGTCTTACCTTCGCAAAGTTTTGCGGCATTCAGAAATTGATCGCAACTTCGGCGTTCTGAGAATATATTGTCGAGTGCTTATTCGGCTGATGGAATGGCACATTTTATCGAGTCAAAGATGACTTATATTGCTCTCCCGATGGGAGTATATGCAGAGTTATTTATAACTCGAAATATACTCTTTTGCTTTTCTATCTTTCTTCTTTTCATTCTATCTTTCTTTCTTTTTTATAATTTCATCGGGCACGCGAACAGCGTTACCGATGGGAGTAGCCCCCGAGGCTACAGCCAAGGACTTGTGCTTGGTTGTAGGCTCCACGCTTTATGCCGCTACATTTTCTTTCCCTCCCGAAGTTTTATAATTTCTCGGGTGCGCGAACAGCGCTCCCGATGGGAGTAGCCCCCGAGGCTATGAACAAATATTTGTATTTGATCATAGGCTCACGCCATTTCTATTTTGTCTTTCTTAATCTTTTCATTTTTCCAAAGTAGCCCCCGAGCATTTGACCAAAAACTTGTATTTGATCAAAGGCTCTCCAATTTTTTTGCATGTCGCCTTTTGATGCAGCTGTTGAGTCGAATTTTTCTTTCTGCCAAGGTGACGTTATTGCTGACGATAGCCACGATTGTAAGTCCAAAAATCGCGAGAAGTTTTTCTCCCGCTGCCTTGCGGGCCCAATTTATCCATTATCTTGACACGTCGTATAGGTGGGGGACACACGTCCTCTGCTTTTCCTGGCGCACGTACCGTAACTTCTCCAGTGTTAAAATACTTTTTTACCCTTGTTTCCACGTGGTTATCATCTGCCGCACACTTTTTCCATCCAACGGTCCGCCGCTTCACCGCACCTCTATATAAGATATCCTTCTTCCTCCTCGAGCACTTCCGCTCGCGCCGTTCTCCTGCTCTCCTCTGCAAAACCTCCTCCTGCGCCCCTCAATTCCTTAAGCTTATCTTCTCTAAGCTGCATTCCTGCGCCATTGTTGATGCCACCGCGTCGGTTAACCAGGCACAGCACGCCTGAATCATCAATGGCCACCGCGGATCTGGGAAGCGCGGAGTAGGAAAGGTCCAAAATTTCCACCCAGGACATCAATCTCTTGAAGAAGCTGGGGATTAACAAGAAACCCAAGGCCCTGTGCTTCCCTAGTGAAGAAAGCTACCCAACTCCTCCAATGGGGTATCGGGTAAGCTTCGTCGACCATCTCATTCGCGGTCTTTCCGCCCTATTCATCCTTTCCTCCGTGGATTGCTTTTTGTTTATGGTCTTCAACTTCATCATCTCACGCCCAACTCTATCCTCCATATCTCCATTTTCATCACCCTCTGCGAGGCCTTCCTTGGCGTTCAGCCTAACTGGGCGCTATGGAAGCGCATTTTCTTTTGTCGCCGCAATGGTTCTCTCAACATCGCCTATAATATAGGCGGCGTTGTTATTTCTGTTCGCCCCCCGATTACTTCAACGTCAAACTCCCTGACTCAGTTCAAGGGTGGCGCAAGAAGTGGTTGTATATTCAGGAGGAGAACCATGGATGTGCTGAAGACAACATCCCTCCTTTCGATGGTGCCGAGAGAATCCTTCGCCGCCGTTCTCGGATGCAGAGGCTACCGAGGAAGAAAAACGGACAGAGGCCCCGATGACTCGCATCCATGAGTTGCAAAATACTCGCGGCAAAGAGTTGTCAGGTATCCAAATTACAGCGTATTTTCTTAGGACAGTGCAGCCTCTTCACTCGCAAAAACCCTCTCGAAATATGCACGACGAAGACGCAGATCGGTTGTCGGATTTGGAGGTCAAGGATTTAGAAAAGCTTGTCCGAAAAATCTCTTCTCTCAGCAAAAGAGATTCTGTCCCTTCTTCTTGTCGTGTAAAACCGTACAGCGCTAGCAATGCGCTTCCCAAGGTAAACTTTGTCGATTGACTTGTTATTGCTTTGCTATTTTTTTTATAACCCCTTTTTTTTTTTGACATCTTCCCCTGTTTTTATATAGAACCATCCAAATCTTATCTCGCTTCCTCCCCTTCCTGAGGGTGGAGAAGTCGAGGAAAGGGCCGTTGTCAACGACGACAACCAAGATGCCCCCTCTTTTGTGAATGAACCCGCAGATTCTCGAAAATTTGCGGGATCTGTTGAAAAGGAAGCTGCCTCTGAAGGTACTGCGTCGGCACAATCTCCTCCTCATGCTGTTTCTCCAAAGAACAAAAGGAAAAGGAATGATGTCGAAGACTCCGGCACCTCCAAGAAGTTCCTTCACATCGAAGGCAGCTTATGATCCATACCTTGAGGCCCTCATCAGTTCGTAAGTCACCTTTTTATTTTTATTTTTTACTCGAAGATTTTTCTCTATCTTGCTTTTTATGCTGCGCATTTAATCGCAGTGATGATGAGGAAGAAGTACTAGCTTTTGATGTGCTCGAACGAGTACGTCACATACTCTAGTTGTTTCGGAGACGCCGTTGAAGGAGAAGAATCCTCGCTCAACAAAACGTCGGCGCTTCTACTCCTCCTTCGAGCCCCCTTGTCCCTTCACCGAAAAGGGCAAGGGTTGAAACAATCCCGGAGCCTACTCTCCAATTGAGTAACTCCACTAACCCTCTCTTGGACGATGTGAGTTCTTAATTTTCTTGTCACTATCTATATTTCCTCTGTTTGCTTCCTTATGCCATCATATTTTTCCCATACCGACATTTTCTTTCTTTATCCTTCTTTGATAGCCTATGATCAAAGAGCTCATTCGTATCGGTGCCCAATTCATTGGGTATCGTGAATATGCGAGTAAGACTGAAGGTAATGCCTTGTTGCTTCTTTTAGCTCTTGCCTTCTTACGCCTTTGCTGTCGACGTTTTTAACTAAATTTAACTTTCTTGGCAGAAAAACTGACAGAGGTCAACGAACGTGCCGATATACTTGCTCAAAAATTAGAGCAAAGTGAAGAGGCTCGTAAGAAGGCCGAAGCAGATGCTACGCAAGCTAGAGCAGAGGCTAACAAGGCCAAGACTGATGCTGCTGGTGTCGAAGATCTTAGGAAGAGACTTCACGATGCCGAGACTTCGCTGAGCGAACATATAGCTGCACAATCTGCTCGCGAGGAGGCGATCCTTAAGCGCATAAGGACGCAAAATCGTCGCTTTGTTAGTAAGTATCTGAACCACTTCATATCCTTTGAACTTTCATTTCTTCACTCGTTTTTTGCTCAAAAAGTTTTTATCTTGACAGATAGAACAGCTCAAGAATTTGAACTTGAAGACCCCGATAATGATCCTCTTCTTGACGCCGTTTCGTTCCTCGAGTTTCATGGGACAGAAGCACGCGAGGGCATTGATCAAGTTAAAGCAGGGCTGTCGCGACTCTTCCCCTATTTCTTCCCAAAGAAAGAGGAACCCGTGACTTTCCTTGCTCTTGCCAAGTGTTTTAATCCTCCAGAAGATCTTGGGCTGAAGATGCGCCACGAGAACATGAAGGTTGCTGTTGAAAGCGATGTTGCCTTGGTTGTTGATAGCCAACAAACTATCGACTGTGCGAAAGTAGGCGACACAGAGCAGATAGAACAGACAAAGTGGCGATCATTGATCAAGGCGGCCAAACCCAACACGAAGAAAATCCTGTCTTATCTCGGGATCAAGCCATCTTCGACTCCTAGCTCATCAAAGCCGGAGGTCTAGTTGAATGCCCCGTCTTTTTATTTTTCCTGTTTCTTTAGCCATTGTCGCCATATGAATTTTGGCGACAATTACCTTAGTACTTTTGAAGAACTTCTGTAATATCCATGTAAATTTCTTGAAGAGCAATGGAATTCTATCTTGTGCAATCCTTTGATATTTGAATTTTCTTTTCCAGTTGATATTTGATAACTACTCTGCTGATCCCCATTCTGCCGATACTTCTCCTGCTTCTTCCTTCGCGAAGAAAACACTAGTCAATGATAACTTTGTCGACGATTCCTTGGGACAACATTTGTCGCAAGATTTGCAAGAATTGCGCCAACAACTCCAATCTATGAAAAAACAAACTCTTGTGATGATGGAACAATCTCGACAGGCATCCGAGAGAGAGAATATTGCTCTTCAATAGGCAAAAGAAGCCATTGCTGCAAAGGATGCTGCTGTTGCTGAGGCTACCGAAGCTTCCTCTCGAGAAAATTATATGCTTCAGCTAATGACTGACGCCAGCCTGGACATGACAGGTGTATTTCCTATTCATCCATGCTGGATTTTATTGCTGCTATTCTTCCTTCCTTGACAATTTGTTTGTTGTACCAGGCTCATTTTTGGATACTGCCGCCGAAGATCAACGTGTTGAAGCTCGAACCAATGTTTTCCTTAGACTGGCTGCACAACATGGCTCTAACTTTTGGGTCACTCCTGAGCGTACCCGCCAAATTGTCAGATTTCAAGACCGCGCGGCTCAGGTTCGTGACTTCCTTGACTTCTGTACGAGGACTTTATTCTTAGTTTATGGAACCATGTTTCCTCGCAACAAGATGCCAGAAACTCTTCCTGCATTAATGGAAAAATTTCGAGATGCTCCTCGAATCCATGGCTTTGTGCAGGCTCAACTCTCTGCTGGCGCAAGATTTGCTATGATGATGATAAAAATTTGCCATCCAAAATTGCCCTTGGATCAAATTGTTCCCACGTGCCTGGCTAAAATGTCGAAGAAAAAAGAGAAACGTGGGCAAGATTGATGATCTGGTGACTCCCGTCGCCGAAGATATGATGGATGAACTTCTTCGGATGGATGCTGAATTCTTCGTGAAGGGTAGCTATGATGAGCATAGTACTCGTCCTTCCAATGAACGAGTAACCATCGACCATGTGCTAGGTATCCATTGAGGGTTATTTCCTTTTTCTTGCTGTAGTTTCGCCATTGATACGTTCTTGTAAACATGATCTATCTTGTAAAGCTGTCAATTCTGTAAGTATGTATTGTTTCTATTTTTGATCGTCAAGCCCCCGAGCCTTTGGCTGGAGCGTATACTATTTTGTTATCCCGAAGATTTTTCTCTTATCGCGAGAAGGTGTATATATTTTGCTATCAATGGGCACGAGCCCCCGAGTGTCTTGGTGGTGACGTTCTATATTTTTGTTGCGAGGTTGTCATACCAAAGCAATAACATTTTGACGAGTGCACTATATTTATAGTTGTTAGCTTCCGATGTTCTATTTGGCGAGGTATTCTTGTACCAAAGCGAAATATTTCGGTAAGTCTAATTTACCTATATTGTATATATTTAGTAACTTGAATGCATTGAGCCCCCGAGCGTGTCGAAAAATGAGAAGTATATCTCCACTATCTTTATTATATTGCAGCACCGCGAGCCCGCCTCATTAAAAACCTTTCCGGCCCCACTCGGTGCCCCGAAAAGGAAAAGAGTGCGTCTGAAAACTCGCGGGCGTTTCAGTACATTGTATTTTTACAAAGTAGGACTATATTTCGACTCTAGGCGTAGAACCGCCCCTGCCACGTTCCGGGGTTTTTCGGGAGCCCTGTCTTCTTGTCCTTGATCCGTACACTCCTCCGTCGATGACTTCCGTGACGACGTAAGGTCCCAACCATGGTGACTCGAGCTTCTCGTACTTTGCTGGTTGAGCCAGGACCAAATCGCCGACCTGAAAGATCTCGGCCGTCGTCGACCGGGTAGTTCTTCAGGTCTTGCTGGTACTTGGTGACTCGTGATAGTACTTCATCTCGAGCTTCATCGAGTGCATCCATATCATCCTCCCGAACTTTTCGTGATGTTTCTTCGTCATACTCTGATACTCTTGGAGAATCGTGCTCTATTTCAATTGGTAGTACGGCTTCAGCTCCGTGGACGAGGAAGAACGGGGTTTCTTGTGTCGCCGTATTTGGTGTTGTCCGGATGCTCCACAAAACACTTGGCAATTCTTCTGCCAGGTGTGTCGAGCCTTTTCAAGCGGTCCTAGCACGTTTTTTAATGCCATTGCAGATGATACCATTGGCTTTCTCGACTTGACCATTAGTTTGGGGATGTGCAACCGACGCGAAGTGCAATTTGATGCCTACTTCGCACAGTACGCCTTGAACTCCTTCGACGTAAAGTTGCTGCCATTATCTGTGACGATGTTGTGAGGTACTCCAAATCGAAAAACGATGCCCTTCACGAACTTTATTGCTGATGCTGCATCTGGTGAATTTATTGGCTTCGCTTCTACCCACTTGGTGAATTTGTCGACAGCAACCAACATGTACTCATATCCTCCTGGCGAAGCTTTGTGCAACTTGCCTACCATGTCGAGTCCCCATTGGGCAAAGGGCCACGACAATGGTATTGGCATTAGTTCTGCCGCCGGAGAGTGCGGTTTTGCGGCAAATCTCCGGCACGCGTCGCAAGTTCGTACTATCTCTTTTGCATCCTCGATTGCTGTCAACCAGAGAATCCTGCCCGAAAACCTTGGCTGCAATAGCTCGACTGCTTGCGTGGTGACCACATATTCCTTCATGCACATCCTTTAGGATTATTCTTCCTTCTTCGGTGTGACACACCTTTGCAAGACGCCTGAAATACTTCGCTATATAACTCCCTTTGACCACCGTGAAAGCTTTGGATCGTCGAATAACTCGCCTTGCAACTGGATCGTCGGGTATTTCCTTCCTGAGGATATACGATATGTACGCTTGCATCCAAGGGACTTCTACCATCATCACAAGTTCTTGGTCCTCTTCTTCGTCCTCCATTTCTTTGAGAGACGCCGAAGTTTTTTCTTCTTTTTTCTGCATCTTCTTCGACTTCGTTGATCTCTCCGCTATTTCTTCCCAAAATACGCCTGGTGGGATTGCAAGGCACTGCGACCCGATGTTTGCGAGGACGTCGGCTTCATCGTTGCTCAATCTACTGATGTGATTTACCTCGCATCCATCAAAAAGCTTCTCAAGCTCATTGTACACCTCCTTGTATGCTATCATGCTATCATTGACCGCATCACATTGGTTCATAACTTGCTGAGCCACCAATTGTGAGTCGCCAAAGATTTTTAGTCGAGTTGCACCGCAAGCTTTTCATCCCGTGTATGAGGGCTTCGTATTCTATTTTCATTGTTGGATGCGTTTGGGAACGTCATCCGTAGGACATATTTTAACTTGTCGCCTTCAGATATAAGTATCACCCTCGCAGCTCCTTCTACTCTCTTGGATCCGTGTTCATGGTCCAAGTTCTCGACAAATCTGGTCCCGTGTTTTGCAGCTCCATCCATTCTCACGATGAGTCTAGCAAAACTTGCGACTTGATTGCCTTTCTTTTTCATACGTGATGTCCCGAGGGAAAGTTCTATTCCCCAAAGGGAGACACGCCCGTAGCTTCTGGATTGTTCAAGATATTTGAGAGAGGTGCTTCATTGACTACTATTATCAAAAAAAAATAGCGCAACTTTCTTGCTGTTGTAATCATTCCATATGCTAGTTTCTGGTACTGCGGGTACGCTGTTTGGAAGGCGATAAAACTTCACTAATGAAATATACCGGCCTTGCACTCCATGGAGTTTTCCTTCTTCTTCTTTCGACAACTAGCACCGTGCTAACCACTGGGTGTGGCTGCGATGTACAACAGGAGAGGTTCCTTTTCTTCGGCGCCACCAGATTGGTGGTGAGATTGTGCGTTTCAGATCCTCGAAAGCTCTATCGGCTTATTCGTTCCACTGGAATTTCTCCCCTTGCTTTATCAAGGCGTAGAACGGTAGTGCTTTTTCTCCCAGCCCATACGAATCTACTCAAAGCTGCGACTCTGGCTAATTGTTGTATTTATTTTAACATGGTTGGCTTCCTCATCGTTACGATGGCTTGTATTTTGTCGGGATTTGCTTCAATCCTCTTGCTGAAACTAGGAACCCAAGAAGTTCTCTGCTGGGACGCCAAAAGAGCATTTCGTCGGGTTTAGCTTGAGGCAGAATTTGTCGAGGTTATCAAAAGTTTCCTTGAGATCTTCGATCAGCGTCCCCCTTTTTTGACGTTATGACTACATCATCAATGTATACTTGCACATTTTTTCAATCTGTGTTGCAAACACTTCATCATCCTCGATACGTTGCTCCCGTTTTTCAAACCAAAAGGCATTGTTTTGTAGCAAAACACGCCGTAAGGTGTGATGAACGCTGTTTTACTTCATCTTCTTCTTTTAATCTAATCTGGTTATAACCAGAATACGCGTCCAGAAGGAAAGACGTTCGCATCCCGCCGTGGAGTCAATAATTTGGTCGATCCTCGGGAGGGAAAGTGATCCTTTGGACAATGTTTATTGAGACACGTAAAATCGACGCACATGCAAGGACTTTAGTGTTTTTCTTCGGCACCAACACTGGATTTGCTACCCATGTGGCCTTTGTATGCAGCTCTTTGATAAAACCAGCTTCTCTTAGTCGATCGATTTCACAGCATAGCTTTGGTTTGGTTCAAAAACGCGGTTGTTTGATTGGTCTCGCTAGTGGATCCAAGTTTAGGTGGTGCTCGGCAAGTTCCCTGGGTACTCCTGGCATGTCAGCTGGACACCATGCGAAGATTTTCCAGTTCTCACGGAGGAACTCGACGAGCGCGCTCCTATGCGAGGTCCATGTCATTTGCGATGGATGTCGTCTTTTTGGATCGTCGGGTGAATCTGCACCTCCTTAGAATTTTTCTCGTATTGAAAGTTGATTCTTTATTTGGCCTTCCAACGTCTGGCAGCACGTCGTAGTCAGTCATGACCTTGATGCCAAATACTCAGCTTGCATCCCGAAAGTTTCATCGATGAAAATCCTTGTCACATTTATCGGCTAGGGCGAAGCTTCCTTTGATTGTGATTGGTCCCTTGGGTCCGGGCATCCTCCACAATAGGTACGTGTAATGTGGTACCGCCATAAATCTAGCATATGCTGGTCGTCCCAATGAGCGTGGTATTGTGACGGGAAATCTACGACTTCAAACTCCAATTTCTTTCTGTAATTTTCGGGTCCCAAACTGAACGTCGAGATTAATCTTCCCCAACGGATAGCTTGGCTTCTCGGGTGTGATGCCGTGGAATCTCGTGTCTGTTGGTTTCAAGTTTGCTAGGGATATATTCATCTTCCTTAATGTATCTGCGTACATAAGGTTTAGGCTGCTGCCACCATCTATAAACACGCGAGACACGTCAAATCCTGCGATGACCGCCGGTAGTATGAGTGCTGATCGCCTGTCGAGGAACTTGTGCGGATGATCGCTATAGAAGCCAATGTCTTGCCCTGACCAATTAAGGTACTCAACTGTTGGTGGAGGCATTTTCTCTGCCATGAACACCGTCGCGAGATTACTGTTCTATTGGATGGCCTTCCTTCCGAATCATCGAGACCGCTCCATTAGAGTTGGGATCAACGTAAGGTGGTGGTGCAGCGCCGCTATTCTTAGCTGATGTCGATTGTCATCCGTTATCGCGGGAGGAGGTGGCAGGTGAACCTTGGGTTCTCGAGGATTTCTTTGCGCTGCCGAGCATTAGCATGCCGCATATCTCAGCATTGCCTGAAATTTCGACAATCCTTCGCAGATGTCCCGACTGTCTTTTTCCATTGTCATGAGGAAAAAGTGCATCTGACACGGCCCGTTCATCATTTCTTCGGAGACACAAAGGCCTCTGGAACCTTGGCCCGCTATTTTGCCTATTGTGTCGAGATTCATCTCTATTGTCGCCGTTGCTCATTACTGGGTAATCATCTCGTTGTTTCCTCCGCACTTGCTCGGAAACCAGCCGAGATTTGACTCGAGCATCATAACTCGATCGCAGGAAATCGTCGCCTGGTTGATAATTTCGATCGCGGTCCTCCTCTCGGCGACCTATGCCGTTTGTTGTGGACATCTTCTCCATCTGCCCATCTGGTTGCTATTTCCATTAATGCAGATACTGTCTTGGATTGGTTCTTCCCAAATCTTCGACAAAATCTCCACGCCTGATCCCTGCGACAAATGCATCTATTGCCCTCTCGTCAGATATATTTTCTGCCGAGTTTTTGATGATGTTCCACCTTTGGATATATTTTCTCATTGGCTCGTCTGGCTTTTGTCGACACTCGTAACTCCTCTAGAGACGCGGGTTTCTTGCAGGTGGATCGGAAATTCTTGACGAATATGTCCTCAAAGCTATCCCAGCTGTTGATAGACCCTGGAGGAAGCTTTTTGATCCAAGATCGTGCGGCTCCACTAAAATGCACTTGGATGCTTTGCATGGCTGTTGCCCTGGTCCCTCCAGTTAACTTCACACTGCCTCGAGGTAATCAACTAGCCAATCCTCTGGATCTTGCAGCCGTCGAATTTCTTGAAATTATCAGGCAACTTAAATCCCGAAGGGACTCGAAGCCGCATTTTGTGAAGCACGGCAAACCGCACATATCCTCGGCGTTAATTCTGGGGAATACCGATGTTCCCTTCGCTTTGCCGTGCTCTGTCTACCCTTGCTTGTGCTGCCGTGTCTCTTGCTCCACTTGTTCCTTCGACAGTTGCTGCTGCGCAGGTCGTGGACTATTTTGCCTTGCTCGTCCTTCCGGGTGTTGATGCAAACTGCTCCCATGGCTTCAGCTCCTGCCACGCCATGTTGTACAAAGGCCTCCCTTGGATCTCCGGAGGTGGCCTAGATGCGAGGATAAAGGCTTGTGTCGCCATATACCCAGCTTCTGGTGTCTTGGGGATAATGTTCCCTCTTGTGTCTATCGACATAAAAGACATGTCGAGATTTTGAACCAAGTACTCTCTTTCTCCTGTATGTGTTGCAATCTTGACCTTGCTCTGTTCCGAGCTTCTCTGTGGCTATTCCTGTTCCAGATTGTCGACTTAACTCCGCCCTTCGCCTGCTTGACGCGGAGGCTGCCTCCTTTCTTCTATTTAAAGCTTCTGTCTGTTTTTGCAATTCCCTTGCAGCTCGTGCGAGCCTATATTGATATGCTTGCAACTCTGCTGGCGTGGCTGTTGTAGCCATTGGTTCTGAGCCATCCATAGCTTTTGCGGCTCTATCCCATGCTGCCTGCGGAAGCTGAACTCTATCGCGAGGCTCAGGGCCGTACTGCCTAGACCTTGTCGCAGATTAGAGGGATCAACGTATGGATTTCCCAAATCGTCGAAAGCCTCAGATGTTTCCTCCTGGTCACGGCTTGGCTCTCCGATAACATAAATCTGATGATGTTTTGTATTCAGATCTATGTTGGGTTTGGTGACACCATCATTTAGATCGGTGAAGACTTGCCCACCGTAGTAGATTTGTCGATGAAGTCGTAGTCGCTACACCGCTGAGCCATCGCTTATATAGGAGTCCGCAGATGACTCAAACGACATGTCGCTGAAGATCTTGGCGAGTTTTTCTCTTGCCCTAGTGCTGATGAAGCGTGACGACGAAGTTTCTTCCTCTCCGATTCGGTTGACGATGTATAACTTGGAAAATCGGAATCGACCGCGACGATCCCGACGAAATCGGAATTTCGACACGATACGATCCTTCTTTTTCGACGCGAAAGAAACCTTCCGAACGTCACCTCCATAGGCTCCTCCAGATGTGCATATGCATCCAAACGGGAGGGTGGGTGAGGAACAAAATCGACAAGACCAGTTGCGATCTGTTTACCTCGATCCATTGCGTTGTTTGCGGTTGATGAAGTCGACGATCTTGAACGTGCCATCGAGATCGGATCCTTGACGCCTCTAATCCCCACAGACGGCGCCAATTGAGAAGGTATTAACTTATCAATGCCTACGAGTTGTAGACTAGGGTTTAGTTGGAAGTAGAGGGCAAGTAGATCTCGAAGGTTTCAGCCGAAAAGTACTCGACGATTACGAAACTAGGGTTTGAGAAACAATGATTCGTTGATCTCTTTGTCCCTCGACCCCCCCTTATATAGGAGGTGGTGTCGAGGGATTCATATCGTACAGGTTACAGAGTTCGGGTAGGTTTCTAACTCCTCCCGCAAGATTACAAATATTACTTCCTATTACAACTCTAGCTTTCCTTAACAATATCTTGGGCTTCCGAATCTTCTTATTCTTCGAGTAGTGGGCCTTCAGTAAACCCCGGGTACTATCTTCGGCAGGCCCATTGGGGATGCCTATGTCACCGGCGGCATAAACTCGAGGGAAGGGCGCCTAGGACGACCTCCGGGCTGTGGCCGTGGGCGTGGGAGAGGCCGCAACCGAGGCCGACGAGGAAGAGGTAGTGGGAGAGGCCAGAGTCAGCCACCAGCGTCGCTGTCATCGTCACCGCCGTCATCGCCCGATCCGGTCGCCATCGACCTCTCCGGCTTCAAGTTTAGCGTGACCATCCACTAGGGCATGAGTTGGGACGGGCTGCGCCTATCCCAGAGGTTCACCTCGATCGTCGACGGGTAAGAGCCCCACCATGTCCTCCTGCGCGTTTCCGGCGGCGCGACAGGCTTGTGGCCTGCGGAGGTGATGTTCGATGGCGAGGGCCAGATGTTCCTCAATAACGACTGGAGGCGCTTCGCCCGCTCGCACGCCATAGACATCGGGCACTTCGTCATCTTCAAGTACGACGGCTACGGCGAATTCAGCATCAAGGTCTTCGACGAGATCATGTTCCGCCGCCACTCCCACTCCGACGAGGACGACTAGGCGACTCCAAGACGAAGACCATGTGCCGCCTCCATCTACTATGTTTTTTTACTTAAGTTTCTATTTTCTTCAAGCAAATCTGTCACTATGTATGCAACAATGGAGAAAATGAATGAAATATGATTTGGTCAGTTCCGGACTGAATGGGTCGCGTCGGTGCGCGCTCTGTCAGGACCGGCCGGACAGCGCGACGCATCTAGTCCGTGGACCGACCTAAACGAACAAAACCAGACCGTTTGGGACGCCGATTTGGGTCGGCCCGCTGGAGATGCCCTAACATATCCCCTTAGCTAGAGTGTCCGCAACGCTAGACTCTAATCCGGGCGCTTAAGACTGGTCATAATGGAAAGTATGGTGTATCATGCACATGATACTAGTTTATAATGTCAACCCCACAATACATAGTATCATAAGATAGTACTGTAGATTCATCATATTTAATGTCTTGTAGAATCTCAATGCAATTGTGTGTACATAATGTAACTGCCATTAAATTTTCTAGTTTTATGTGATATGATACGATATCATATTATGATACCACTCTCACCTTATTAATTGATGTGCCATATCGGTTTTTATCAAACATGGGATGAATGATACTCTTAGGGCATATTCAATGGTAGGCGCCTAAACATGCGCTCGTGCGGAGGAAAGGAAGAAACCTAATCCTAGCGTCTTACGAGAAAGTACATAGCTACAACACAACCTCCACATAGACCAGGGACTCATTTCCCCTCGCTAGCTCTCAACCCTCTACAGTACTTGGTCGCCCCTTTCCCTTGGCCGGGCCGATCCGAAGCCACTCCACCGGAATAGCCGGCCGGAGGCGGTGGAGGTGAAGCGCCGGAGTAGTCTAGGTGTAGATCTGTAGGTTTTTCTTGTGTTTGTGGCTGTTTGCCACCATTTTGGGCGGATGCCCCGTAGTGGAGGTGGTGGCCTGGGTCCTCGCCGCCGGATCTTGGCCAAGCTAGGGTTGCTGCTGGCGATTTCTCTACTCCGGTGGTCGGAGGGAGATGCGGCGGCAAGCAACGTCGCCTTCTTCAATAAGTCTGCGGCGGCAGGCTCTTCTCCATCCCTTGTCGACAGTGAAGATGGAGATCCCCAGGTCGGCCGTGGAGGCGAGGTGGGGATCCTTCTTCGTGCTGCAAAGTACGCTGCTGCTTCTCTCCTGGCCAGCCTTGGTGGCGAGGAGGAGCTGGAGTGCGGCGTCCTGGTTTTGGATCGTGATGGAGGACCATGTCCTCTCCGCCGATGTGGCCTGTGGCTGGCGGTTGCTAGCGCGCAGCTTATTCTTCCTTTCCATGGTGGCCAGAAGAGAAGCAGCGGCGATGCTCTGGCGGCCACTATTCGTCGGCTTCTGTCTGCAGGGTGCTACGGAGTTGCTGTTCAAGAACTCCATCGAGTGAAACACGTGGCGTCCACCAGAGACGCTGTGATCCTTGGTCGGCAAGGCGGCCCTTCTACTACCTCCATGACGGAGGCCCTCCTCTGCTTCGTTCGCCGGAGCTCAACACCTCTTCACCGCCAAGTGGTCTGTCCCCGGAGGAGGAGAGGTGGCCAGTGGATGCTTAGCTTCGCCGGAAGTGTGCTGCTGGGCATTGCGGTACCGAATTTCGATGGAAACGTCTTGAGATCACCGGCGACTGGTGGCGGCGGCACCCAGGGGCCTGATTGCGTTTTCTTCTTTTGCTCTAGGGTGTTTCTTGTTAATTCGGAGATCCTTTCTTCAAATTATTGGTTTCCCCGAGAGTCTTGTAAAAGGACTTTTGTGTAAAATGCGTGTTGAATTAAAGCTACTCTGGTCTGGGGTCTTCCAGACCACGCTTATTTCTCTAAGGGCATGTACAGCGGGAGGCGCCAAGGTCAGGCGCTAGGATCTATTTCCTGGCCAACGAGCAGTTACATCGTACGATCCCAGGCTCTGGGCGCTTGATTTCTCGCCTCGATGCAAAATGATGCGCCGGCCGCTTAGGTTTGATTTCGCCTCCCGCATAAAAATCAGGATGGTTCAGTTGGAGAAATAAGCGCCTCAAATTAGTAGGCCTGCGTTGGAGATTTGGACTCTCTCCATAGACGCCAGGATTAATCCCTGTTATTTCCCCACCTAAGCGCCTACTTAGGCGCCTCCCGCTGTACATGCCCTAAGAGCATGTCTAACAGGCTCCTTATAACCCGCCCACCCCGTAAAATTCCGGCGAGATACGGGGCAGGCGCGGTTTGGGCCGTCTAGCAGGCCCCGTATTCGGGCCGCCTTTCGGCGGAATACGGGGCCCAGGAAATCGTCCCGCTACCCCCTACTTATAGGGCAGGGAGTGAGGGGTTAACCCCTCACTCGCAACCCTAGCTCCGCCGTGCGCCGCCGCCTCCTCCATCCTGCTCCGGCGAGAAATTCCTCACTCCCCCGCGCCGCATTCTGATACGTCCAAAACGTATCTACTTTCCCGAACACTTTTGCTATTGTTTTGCCTCTAATTTGTGTATTTTGGATGCAACTAACACGGACTAACGCTGTTTTCAGCAGAACTGTTCTGGTGTCTCGTTTTTGTGCAGAACCAAACTTTCGTGAAAAACCTCGGATTTTGACGTAAAGGGCCTATTTTCCTGCATCGACGGAGCCAGAAGGACAAGTAGGTGGAGGCCCGAGGCCCCCACACCATAGGGCGGCGCCCTGTGGGGCCCGCGCGGCCATGTGGTGGGCCCCTCGGCTGGCCTCCGACGCCCTCCTTCGGACTACTTATTCGCCTCGACCTAAAAACGCACGGGGAGAAGTCGGAGTCGCCAGAACCCTCCAGTACGCCGCCACATCGCGAAACTCCGTCTCCGGGAGCCAGAAGTCTCCGTCCGCACCCGCCGGGACGGGGAATTGAGGAGATCATCACCGCCATCACCGCCAACGCCTCTACATCAACCAGCCATGTTTCCCCATCCATGTGTGAGTAATTCCCCCGCTGTAGGCCGAAGGGGATGGTATGGATTGGATGAGATTGGTCATGTAATAGCATAAGATTGTTAGGGCATAGTGCCTAGTGTCCGTAGATGGTACTTTTATGATATTGTTGCAACTTGTTATGCTTAATGCTTGTCACTAGGGCCCGAGTGCCATGATCTCAGATCTGAACATGTTATTGATTCATGAAGATATTCGTTGTTTATCTTACCCGCAAGTTGTATACACATGTCGCTGTCCGGAACCAATGGCCCCGAAGTGACAAAATTGGGACAACCGGAGGGGATGGTAGCGATGTGAGGATCACATGTGTTCACGGAGTGTTAATGCTTTGCTCCGGTACTCTATTAAAAGGAGTACCTTAATATCCAGTAGTTTCCCTTGAGGCTGCCACCGGCCGGTAGGACAAAAGATGTTGTGCAAGTTTCTCATTGCGAGCACGTACGACTATAATTGGAACACATGCCTATTGATTGATTAGTACTTGGACACCGCTTTATTATTATCTGCAAATGCCCTGCTATGATTGTTACATGAGTTTCTCTCATCCATGCAACGCCCGTTATCCGTCTCCGTGCCTACAGTATTTTAATCCCGCTGTTTACTATAATCACTACGCTGTCTTTGTTACTCACGTTATTTCACCATCGCTACCGTTATAAACTCGTTATTACCGATAAACTCTTGCGAGCAAGTCTCTCCTGTGCAGCTGAATTGACAACTCCGCCGTTAAGGCTTTCAAGTATTCTTTGTCTCCCTTGTGTCGAATCAATAAATGGGAATACTTCCCTCGAAGACTGTTGCGATCCCCTATACTTGTGGGTCATCAAGACTATTTTCTGGCGCCGTTGCCGGGGAGCATAGCTTTATTTGGAAGTTCACTTGGATTGATATTGTTCGCTGCAAATTCTCCATCATGGGTAAACCTCATGATACTAAGGTCGCATATTACCATCCACTACAAGAAAAGGTACAACTCGAGTACCTCTGCTGCTCTTGATTCACCATCTGTGATTGATAAACTTGTTTCACCGCCACATGCTTCAAATGCTGGTACTCTGAATCTGAAAACTCTCATAATATTGATAATATTTCTGCTGTGCTTGATGATAGTGGTTCATTGGGAACTTTTCTAGATACTACAATTGCTAGGTCTAGACAAATTGAAAATACTAAACTCCTAATGTTACTACACCTGTTAATTCACCCGAACTTGAATACTCTAGTGATGATCTTGATGAAGATTATGTGGAACTTGATGATGATTTTATTGAAAAATGCCATGCTACCACTGATGCAAGAAAAATTAAAAAGTTGCTTGCAGAACATACTGTTAGATATAAACTGTCTCCCGATCCTAAATTTGCCACATCTCCTATAAACATTAGGGATAAAGATTATGATTTTTCTCTTGATCTATCTCATATAGCTATTGTTGAGAAAACACCCTTGTGTGGTACTGAAAAAGAAAGTGCTGTTGAACACATGACCGAGTTATCTACTTTGAGTAGCTTGTTTTCGATGATGTTAAGAAGCGTACTTACTTTGTTGCTAAATTTTTCCATTCTCATTAAAGGATGACGCTAAAACTTGTATAATAGTTTGCCACCTAGTTCTATTAAAAGTCCAAAAGAATTGCTTGATGTTTTCTTTCGGAAATACTTTCCCGCTAGTGCTCAACATGCCGCTTTGCAGAGAATAATTTTGATCAGGGAGATGAAGAGAAATTGCCTGAGGCTTGGGCGAGATTTTGCTCTCTTATTAGAGCTCAGCCTGACCATGATTTGGAAAAGCATGATTTACTTGATATATTTTATAGTGGACTAACCATTGAGTCTAGGGCATACTGGATAGTTGTGCTGGTTGTGTTTTAGAAAAGAACTCCGGATGAAGCTCAAGAATTATTGGCTAAAATAGGCCGGAATTATGATGATTGGACTGCCTCAACCAACTCCAACGCCAATAGTGAAGAAGAGGGGTTTAATTAAATTGAATGATGATGATATGAGGGAAGCCAAGAAGTCTCTCAAGGAGAATGGTATTAAATCTGAAGATGTGAAGAATCTACCTCCCATAGAAGATATATGTGAGATAATTCCCCCTTCATCCATGATTGAGGTAACTCCCTTCAACGCTTTACTAGGGAAGATATTCCGTATTCAAAACCTCCTGCGCAATGCTTAGATGAGTTTGATAATTATATTGTTAAGCAAGAAAATTTTAATATGAGAGAGAATCATCTAATGGAAAATTTTCTCAGCTATTAGTCAATTACATGATATTGTGGAGAGAACCTCCAATGATGTTAAGATGCTTGTTAAACATTTTCATATGGTTCAAACTCAAATTGATCAACTCACTAAAGTGCAAAATGACTTGTTAGGAAATAATGCTAAAGAAAAAACATGCTTATGAAGTAACAACTAGAGGTGGTGTCTCTACCCAGGATCCTCTATATCCTGAAGGGCATCCCAAAAGAATTGAACAAGATTCTCAACAAACTAAACCTAGAGCTCATTCTAAGAAAAAGATGAAGAAACATAAAAATGTTGTAGAATCCTCTGAACCTGCTAATGATCCTAATAGTATTTCTATTTCTGATGCTGAAACTGAAAGTGGTAATGAACATGATAAAGATAATGATAAGAATGATACTCCCGATAAAGAAGAGGTTGAAAAAGAACCTGAAAAGCATGCTAAAAATAAAAAGTATACTAAAGAAGATTTTATTGCTGAGAAACATGGTAATGAAAGAGAACCTTTGGGTGCAAAAGCCAATGCCTTTTCCTGCTAAGAAACTAAAATCAAAGGAAGAAGAACACTATAATAAATTCTGTGATTGGATGAAACCTTTATTCTTGCAAATCCCTTTGACCGATGCTATTAAATTGCCTCCTTATTCAAAGTATATGAAAGATATTGTTACTAACAAAAGGAAAATCCCCAATGAGGAAATTTCCACTATGCTTGCTAATTACTCTTTCAATGGCAAAGTTCCAAAGAAGTTGGGCGACCCAGTATACCTACTATTCCTTGTTCTATTAAGAATAATTATGTTAAAACTGCTCTATGTGACTTGGGAGCCGGTGTTATGCCTTTTTCTCTTATAAGAGACTTTACTTAGATAAGTTGATACCTACTGATATATCTTTGCAAATGGCTGATAAATCACGCTATTCGTTGGTATGTGAGGATGTTCCTGCCTGCTACTTACTAATAACTTTTGATATTAACTGATTTTGTTGTGTTGGAAATGCCGAAGATGATAATATGTCTATTATTCTTGGGAGACCTTTTCAACACCGTAGGGGCTGTTATTGATTGCAATAAAGGAAAGGTTACTTTCAATGTTGATGATAAGGAGCACACACCGCCTATTTCCCCAAGAGGATTGAAAAAGCATGTGGAGTTAATACTATTTCTAATGTGAGAACTATCAAGGTTGGAACTATTGATTGTCCTATATATGAGCCTAAAGAAGAATATCAAACTCTTGTGATTGGATCCATATCAATACAATTCAAGGTAACATGATTGATTTGAGGTTTACTTTTTCATATGCTATGTAAAATTTATTTGTGGCAAGACTTGATCAACCTTGTTAACAAATTCATTTTATATACATAGAGGAACTAAACAACATATCTTTCTTCCTCCACTTATTTTACTTACTGTAGCAATACATTTGTATCTTTACTTTATTGCATTATTGTACTAAGTAAAGTCTCTAATAGAAGGTTGATGCTAGATTTGGATTTCTGCACAGAAACAGATTTCTTGCTGTCACGAATTTGGGTAGGGTTCTCTGTAGGTAACTCAGAAAAATCTGCCAATTTATGTGAGTGATCCTCAGATATGTACGCAACTTTCATTAGTTTTGAGTTTTCTGATTTGAGCAACGGAAGTACCTCTTTTAAAATTCGTCTTTACTGGCTGTTCTGTTTTGGCAGATTCTGTCTCTGTTTTTTGCATTGTCTCTTGTGGACTTTAAGCAAGGCTTTCTAGACGGGGAGAGCTGTAGCTAATGTTTTATTGAGTTCTTGCAATGTGTCACTACAGGACTAAAGTGGATTAAAGTTTTTGAGTACTAACCCCTCTAATGAAGTTTATGAGAAGTTCGGTGTGAAAAGTTTTTAAGGGTCAAGAGAGAAGGGTAATATAATGTGATCAAGAAGAGTCAAAAGCCTAAGCTTGGGGGAGGTATACCGCATCACTCATTCTTTGCATATTATGATTGCTGGATACTTGTACATACTTGTTTAGTCTCTTGAGTGGTTTTCTAATGAGAGGAAGATGATATTTGGGGAAGTGCTGCCTGAAAACAGATTCTGGGCTGTTACCGTAAATATTCGTGCGCACAGCCAGAACGTTATTTTGCTGCCAATTTTTGTGCATGTTCCCCAGGTTGTTATCTAACTTTAATTAGTTGAACACTTTTTGAACTGAGCAACGTAAGATTTTGTAAAAATCGATTTCTGTACTGCTGTCAGGTTTTGGCAGATTTCTGCCATCTCGCTTTTCTGTGTTTCTTTTAGTTTGCTATTTCTTGTTTCCACTTTGTTTCTTTCCAAAACACACAAAAGACCAAAATATTTCTGTTGTTTCTCTTCATCATTTGTTTATCTTGGTTTCTGCATTTGTTTCGCTTATTTGCTATTGCTAGTTTGTTATAAGAAACCCAAAAAGATTTTGCTTTGTTTGTTTGTTTCTTTTGTTCTTGTTCTCAAATTCGAAAACACCAAAAATATTTGCTGTTCTTCTTTGGTTTGTAAAGTTCATTATGAGTTCAATGGTCTTCGTGGCTGGAGCGTGGTTTTCATTTCATATTATCCAAGCGACACAAGTGAAAAGGCAATAATGACGATTTACGACAATCTGATTGTGGTGAGAGGCTGGTATGAACCCTATTTGTTTTCATTTTTGTACATATACTCATCCATGAGCATGCTTAGTTGGTTCATGAGAGGTATATGTTATTTAAGAAAGTCTAGTAGTTCATGACCTCTCATGATTAGCTCCAATCTATTAATATGAGTAGCATGTCATGGATGTTTGCTTGCATTGTTTTATTCATAAGTAAGTATGGCATTGTGGTATCCTCCTCTGAATAATTCATTTATATCGACTTGGTACATGCTCACGCATGCATATGACTGAACAAAAGTCCATCAAGCCTCAATGATTTACATTGCTTCAGAGTTCTTGTATCACTTTTATGCCTCAGTTAATTTATTTTGCCGCAAGCATGATTATGACAGTACTGCTCTCTTTGATTTGTCGCTCCCTAGTCTTTTTGCTAGCCTTCACTTGTACTGAGCGGGAACGCTGCTCGTGCCTCCAAACACATGAAAACCAAGTTATTCAAAGTGTCCACCATAAATACCTATGCATGGCATTTCAAACCATTCCAAGTAAATTCTCATGCGCTACCTTTAAAATCTTCAAAATGCTTCTTAATTTGTGTTAATGTTTCATAGCTCATGAGGAAGTATGTGGTGTTTAGCTTTCAACCTTGTCATTTACTTTTGACGGACTCTCATATGGACTAGTGGCACATCCGCTTATCCAATAATTTTGCAAAAAGAGCTGGCAATGGGATTCCCATCCCAAATTAATTAACTTAAATAGACACCTCCTCCATGGTTTGTGATTGTTGGACGGCACCCGGAGGATTCGGGTTAGCCATGGCTTGTGTAAGCAAAGGTTGGGGGAGGTCATCATCATAATAAAACTAAATTAAAAGGGCACTCCTTCATGGTACGTGATTGTTGGCAGCACCCGAGGATTCGGTTAGCCATGGTTTGTGTAAGAAAGGTTGGAAGGAGTGCCACATAAATTGCAAATAATTCATGGAGCCGCCTTGAGTCCGGTTGTAGGTAGTTGGTGTACCCATTACCATTCGTTGACAACAACAAACACCTCTCAAAATAATTTTACTCCTGCTTTACAAATGAAAAGCTCTAGCGCATGTTAATCCCCCGCTCTCTCGAAGGGTCAATCTTTTACTTTTATGTTGTGTCTCCATCCTTTCTTTGAGCACTTTCTTGAGAGCACAACTGTCATTCTTAGTGTAATATGCTTGTCTCAAAATATGATTGATTGTGGTATAACTTTGATGCTTTTATCTTTGACAATCACTACTTCTAGTCTTTCATACTCTCTTATGAAATACAGGCAAGCGAGATACCACTTTATCATACTCTCTTATGAACATTGCAATCCTGCTTATATACATGATTTGCCAATCAAATACAGGCAAGCGAGATACCACTTTATCATACTCTCTTATGAACATTGCAATCCTGCTTATATACATGATTCATGATGCTTATTATTAATTGTTGGTACCTCTTCATGATTGACATAGCTATTAGATGATCTTATTTGCATGTACCTTATGAAACTGCTAAGTATTAGCCATATCATGATAATATATACATCATATGAGCAAATGTGTTCGTGAAAGTTCTTTTATCGCTCAGTTGTTAACCGAATTGCTTGAGGACAAGCAATAAGCTAAGCTTGGGGGGAGTTGATACGTCCAAAAGTATCTACTTTCCCGAACACTTTTGCTATTGTTTTGCCTCTAATTTGTGTATTTTGGATGCAACTAACACGGACTAACGCTGTTTTCAGCAGAATTGTTCGGTGTCTCGTTTTTGTGCGTAAATCCAACTTTCAGAAAACTCGGATTTTGATTTAAAGGGCCTATTTTCCTAATTACCGATGGAGCCAAGGACAAGTAGGTGAGGCCCGAGGGCCCCACACCATAGGCGGCGCGGCCCATGGGGCCCGCGGGGCCATGTGGTGTGGCCCCCGGCTGGCCTCCGACGCCTCCTTCGGACTACTTATTCGCCTCGACCTAAAAACGCACGGGAGAAGTCGAAGTCGCCAGACCTCCAACGCCGCCACATCGCGAAACTCCGTCTCGGCCGGGCTCCTGCCTCCGGCACTCGGGACGGGGAATTGAGGAGATCATCACCGCCATCACCGCCAACGCCTACATCAACCAGCCATGTTTCCCCATCCATGTGTGAGTAATTCCATGTAGCTCAAGGGGGAAGGGGATTGGATGAGATTGTCATGTAAGAGCATAAGATAGTTAGGCATAGTGCCTAGTGTCCGTAGATGGTACTTTATGATATTGTTGCAACTTGTTATGCTTAATGCTTGTCACTAGGGGCCCGAGTGCCATGATCTCAGATCTGAACATGTTATTGATTCATGAAGATATTCGTTGTTTATGATCTTACCTGCAAGTTATACACATGTCACTGCTCCGAACCAATGGCCCCGAAATTGGGACAACCTAGGGGAAGGTAGCATGTGAGGATCACATGTGTTCACGAGTGTTAATGTTTGCTCCTATTTATTAAAAGGAGTACCTTAATATCCAGATTTCCTTGAGGCCCTTGCCGCCACCAGGAGAAAAGATGTTGTGCAAGTTTCTCATTGCGAGCACGTATGACTACATAACTGGAACACATGCCTATTGATTGATTAGGTACTGGACACCGTTTTATTATTATCTCAAATGCCTGTTATGATTTGTTGACATGAGTTTTCATCCATGCAACGCCCGTATCCGTCTCTACCATCATTTTAATCCGCTGTTTACTATAATCACTTACTGCTGTCTTTGTTACCTCTCTAATATTTCACTATCATACTTTATAAATCAAGATCGATAAACTCTTGCGAGCAAGTTCTGCTCAGTGCTAATTGACACTCGTTAGCTTTCATATTCTTTTTCTGTACTCAATCAATAAATTGGGTAATACTTCTCGAAGACCGTGGATCCCAGGATAACGCTGCATAGAAAACAAAAATTTCCTACTATCAACATTTAATCCAAGCCAAGATGCAACTAGAAGACGGCAAATAATGTAGGGGGTACGAGTCTCACCTTGAAGAGATTCCAAAGCCTACAAGATGAGGCCTTTGCTGCGTGTAGACGCCACTTGCCCTTGCAAAAGTGCTGTAGAGAAGATCTGATCACATCAATCCAAGTGCCACGACCAAGCAGTGACTCTCCGTATGGTCACACGCCTGGCTGTTGATGAAGACGACGTCCACCTCCCGTCTCCGGGCAAGTGGAGTAGCTCTTCTGAACCCATGAAAGACGACGGCGTGTGTCAGCATGGAGTATCAAGAGCTTCGCTAAAGCACGGGGAGCTATGAGGAGAGGGGCGGTTAGGGTTGGGAGGGGCCTGTCTAAGGGGGTGCACCACTCCATGTGTGTGTACCCTCCCATGCCTCATTATAGGTGGATCCCAAGAGTTGGTCTCCAAGTCTTCAACAAGACCAACCAAAACCTCCATAGGAGAAACCTAATAGCTAGACTCCCACCAAGGCGGGAGTTCCACCTCCATATGGGGTGGCCGGCCTCATGTAGTCCATCAGACTCCTCCCCCACTAGGGTTGGCGCCATGAGTGGAGTCCCATGTGGACTCCACCTTCCTTGGTGGTTTCTTCCGACTTTTCTAGAACCTTCTAGACCTTCCATAGATCCTTCCGCGACATTTTATTCACATAAAATGACATCCTATATATGAATCTTATTCTCCTCCATCATCTGAACTCCTCGTGATGTCCGGGATCTCAATCCGGGACTCCGAACAAATATTCCAACTCCATTCCATATTCAAGTACTACCATTTCAACATCCAACTTGGTGTCACCACGGCTCGTGAACTATGCGGACATGGTTGAGTACTCACTCCCCCAATAACCAATAGCGGGATCTCGAGATCCATAATGCCTCCCACATATTCAACGATGACTTTGTGATCTAATGAACCATTTACATACGATACCACCCTTTGTCACGATATTTTACTTGTCCGAGGTCTGATCTTCTGTATCACTTATACCTTGTTCAACCTTGTTTCCGACAAGCACTTACTCGTACTGGTATGTGGTCTCTTATGAACTCATTCATATGCTTGCAAGACATTAGACGACATTCCCACCGAGAGGGCCCTTAGTATATCTATCCGTCATCGGGATGGACAAATCCCACTATTGATCCATATGCATCAACTCATACTTTCCGGATACTTAATCCCACCCTTTATAGCCACCCATTTACGCAGTGGGTGTTTGGTGTAATCAAAGTACCTTTCCTAGATAAGTGATTTACATGATCTCATGGTCATAAGGACTAGGTAACTATGTATTGAAAGCTTATAGCAAATAACTTAATGACGAGATCTTATGCTACGCTTAATTGGGTGTGTCCATTACATCATTCATATAATGACATAACCTTGTTATTAATAACATCCAATGTTCATGATTATGAAACTAATCATCCATTAATCAACAAGCTAGTTTAAGAGGCATACTAGGGACTTCTATTGCTCATATATCCACAATGTACTAATGTTTCAGTTAATACAATTATAGCATGACATATAAACATTTATCATAAACATAGAGATATAAATAATAACCACTTTATTATTGCCTCTAGGGCATATCTCCTTCAGTCTCCCCCTTGCACTAGAGTCAATAATCTAGATTACATTGTAAGGAACCTAACACCCATGGCATTCGGTGTTGGTCATGCTTTTTCCCTAGGGAGAGCTTTACCAACGGATCCGCCATTCAGATCTGTGTACTTTGCAAATTTACTCTATCTTCGATGTACTCAATCGAGTGGTAACGCAGCTTGATATGCTTCAGCCTCTTGTGTGACCTTGGTTCTTGTGCATTGGCGATGGCACCCATGTTGTCACAATAAATGACTAGTGGGTCCAATGCACTAGGAACCACACCAGCTCTACAATGAACCTCTTCATCCATACCGCTTCCGATGAAGCCTCTAAAGCCGCTATGTACTCCGATTCTCTTGAAGACTTCGCCACCGTGCACCGCTTCGAGCTTGCCCAGCTTATCGCAGCACCATTCAATATAAACACGCACCCAGATTGTGACTTAGAGTCATGATCGTGTTCCAACTTGCATCGGTGTAACTTTGTTACAACGAGCTCTTGGTCACCTCCATAACAAAGAAACATATCCTTACTTTTTCAAGTACTTCAGATATTCTTGATCGCGTCTGCTCCATTCCCCGGATCACTTTGATATCTGATAGTCAAACCAATAAAGATGCGCTATATCCGGTCTTGTACATAGCATGGCATACATAATAGAGCCCTGCCAAGGCATAGGGGATCCGATTCATCCTTTCTCTTTCTTTTGAGCCGGTCCTTGAGTCTTACTCAAGACCTTGCCTGGTTAACATAGGTAAAACCCTTTCTTACTTTCTTCCCAATCTAAACTTCTTTAGAATCTTGTCCAGGTATGTACTGTGATAGCCCTATTAGGCGTCTTGATCTATCTCTATAAATCTTGATGCCTAATATATATGATGCTTCACCAAGGTCTTTCATTGAAAACTCTTTATTCAAATAACCTTTTACACTGCTTAATAGTTCTATATCATTCCCAATCAATAATATGTCATCTACATATAATATCGGGAATGCTACAGAGCTCCCACTCACTTTCTTGTAAATACAGGCCTCTCCATGACACCGTATAAACCCGAAGTCTTGATCACCTTATCAAAGCCGGTTCCAACTTCTTGATGCTTGCTTCACTCCATAGATTGAACGCTGAAGTTTGCATACTTTGTCATCATTTTTAGGATCGATAAAACCTTTGGGTTGTACCATATACAACTCTTCCTCAATGTCTCCATTAAGGAACGCCGTTTTGACATCCATCCCCAAATCTCATAATCGAAAAATGCAGCTATTGCAACAAAATCCTCACAGATTTTAGCTTCGCTACGGGTGAGAAAGTCTCATCGTAGTCAACTCCTTGAATTTGTCGGAAACCCTTTGCGACAAGTCGAGCTTTATAGACAGATATTACCCAAGATCTGTTTTTCTTTGAAGATCCATTTATTCTCGCCAGCCTTGCGGCTATCAGGTAAGTCTACCAAAGTCCATACTTTGTTATCATACATGGATCCCATTTCGGATTTCATGGCTTCTTGCCATTTGTTGGAATCTGGGCTCATCATCGCTTCTTCATACGTCGAGGGTCCTCATCATTGTTATCTACAATCATGACATTTAGACACGGATCATACCAATCAGGAGTGGCACGTTCCCTTGTCGATCTGCTAGGTTCAGTAGTTTCCTCGTTCAAGTTTCATGATCATTATCATTAGCTCTCCTCTCTTGCCGGTGTAGGCGGTACAGCATTCCTGCATCGCGCTACCTCGATCAACGAGTATAGATTCATCAATCTCATCGAGTTCTACTTTTCTTCACACTTTAGTGAGAAATCTTTTCTCAAGAAAGGTTCCGCTCTTAGCAACAAAGATTTTGCCTTCGGATCTGTGATAGAAAGTGTACCCTATAGTTTCCTTAGGGTATCCTATGAAGACGATTTCTCCGCTTTGGGTTCTAGCTTATCCGGTTGTAACTTTTACATAGGATTCGCAACCCCAAATTTTAAGGAACGACAGCTTAGGTTTCTTATTAAACCATAATTCATACTGTCGTTTTAATTATTTTGATGGTGCTCTATTTAAAGTGAATGCTGTCTCTAATGCATAACTCCAAATGATAACGTAAATCAGCAAGAGACATCATAGAACTAACCATATCTAAGAGAGTTCGACAACTACGTTCGGACACACCGCGTTGAGGTGTTCCCGGCGTGTCAATTGTGAAAGTATTCCATTTCTTTAAATGCATGCCAAACTCATAACTCAGATATTCACCTCCACGATCTGATCGTAGAAATTTGATCTTCTTGTTACGTTGATTTTCTACTTCACTTTGGAATTCCTTAAACTTCTCAAAAGTTTCGGATTTATGTTTCATGAAATAGATATACCCATATCTACTCAGATCATCTGTGAAGGTTAGAACATAACGATAACCACCGCGCGATGCTACACTCATTGGTCCGCACACATCGGTATGTATGATTTCCAATAAGTCAGTAGCTCGCTCCATCATACCAGAAAATGGAGTCTTAGTCATTTTTCCATTAGATATGCTTCGCATCTATCAAGTGATTCAAAGTCAAGTGATTCAAGTAATCCATCAGTATGGAGTTTCTTCATGCGTTTCACTCCAATATGACCAAGACGACAGTTAATGATAAGTAGAATTATCATTCAATTTAATTCGCTTAGCATCAATGTTATGTATATGCGTATCACTACTATCGAGATCTAATAGAAATAAGCCATTCTTTTGTGGTGCTTGACCATAAAAGATATTATTCATAAAAATAGAACAACCATTATTCTCAGACTTGAATGAATAACCGCCTTGCATTAAACAAGATCCAGATATAATGTTCATGCTCAACGTACATAATAACAATTATTTAGGCTTAAAACTAATCCCGAAGGTAGATGTAGAGGAAGTGTGCCGACTGCGATCACATTGACCTTGGATCCGTTTCCAACGCGCATCGTCACTTCATCCTTCAGTAGTTCGTTATTCTTTAGTTCCTGTTTCGAGTTACAAATATGAGCAACCGAACCAGTATCAAATACCCAGGTACTAGAACGAGAACTAGTGAGATAAACATCTATAACATGTATATCAGATATACCTTCTTCTTCTTCTTGACAAGGCCGCTTTCAGATCCGCTAAATACTTGGAGCAATTACGCTCTGTCCCTTCTGCGCATTAGCACTCAGCATCAGGCTTAGGGCCGCTCTTAGGTTTCATAGGAGGCGTGGCTTTCTTGCCACCCTTCTTGAATTTTCCTTAGACTTGCCCTGTTTCTTGAAACTGGTGGTCTTGTTGACCATCAACACTTGGTGCTCTTTCTTGATCTCAATCTCAGCAGCTTTTAACATGCCAAAGAGTTCAGGTAACTCCTTGTTCATGTTCTGCATATTGTAGTTCATCACAAAGTTCTTGTAACTTGGTGGCAGTGATTGAAGGACACGATTAATCCCCGGCTTTAGGAATCACTATTCCTAAGTCACTGAGTTTCTTCGCATGCCCGGTCATGGCGAGCATGTGCTCACTAATGGAGCTGCCTTCTTCCATTATACAATCAAGAAATGTTTCGATGCTTCATAGCATTCCACGGCCGCATGAGTCTCAAAATAGCTTTCAGCTCATTCATCAACTCATGAGGATCGTGGTGCTCAAAACGTTTTGAAGATCGGATTCCAGACTGCACAGGATGGCACACCGAACTTGAGAGTACCGAGTTTTCCGAGTCTCGTAAACAGCTTTTACTTCATCGGTTTCAGTTCTCAGGAGGGTCACCATCAAGCACATATTGCAGATTTCCGCCGTTGAGGAAGATCCTCACATGACGGAACCGGTGAAGTTGCTACCGTTGCTCTTAAGCTTTTCTTTCTAGGAACTGGTTAAAATTGATTGAGGACGCCATCTCTACAACATATATTTGCAATAGTTTAGACTAAGTTTATGACAAATTGAGTTCAAATTTTAATTCAATATAATTAAAAATCTAGGTGAACTCCCACTCAAAACAACATCCCTCGCATTGTCTTAGTAATCACACGAACCAAATCCACCGCACCTAAACCCGATCATCACGAGAAAAGGTGTGATTTCAATGGCGAACACTCAAAGTGTTCATCATATCAATCATATGATTCATGCTCTACCTTTCGGTATCATGTGTTCCGAGACCATGTCTGTACATGCTAGGCTCGTCAAGGCCACCTTAGTATCCGCATGTGCAAAACTGCCTTGCACCCGTTGTATGTACTTATCGAATCTATCACACCCGATCATCACGAGATGCTTCGAAACGACAAGACTTGATAACGGTGCTACTAAGGATGAACACTTTATTATCTTGAGATTTATGAGGGATCATCTTATAATGCTACCGTCGCGATCTAAGCAAAATAAGATGCATAAAAGGATTAACATCACATGCAGTTCATATGTGATATGATATGGCCCTTATGTCTTTGCGCCTTTGATCTTCATCTCCAAAGAACGGACATGATCTCCATCATCTTTGGGCATGATCTCCATCATCGTCGGCGTAGCGTCAAGGTCAATGGCGCCGTCTTCATGATTGTCCTCCATGTAGCAACTATTACAACTACTTTGAAATACTACTCAACATGAAAATTAAAGACAACCATAAGGCTCCTGCCGGTTGCCACAATACAATAATGATCATCTCATACATATTCATCATCATATTATGGCCATATCACATCACCAAACCCTGCAAAAACAAGTTATCTAATTTGGTTTGCATATTTTACGTGGTTTAGGGTTTTCGATATAGATCTAATCTACCTACGAACATGAACCACAACGTTGATACTAATGTTGTCAATAGAAGAGTAAATTGAATCTTTACTATAGTAGGAGAGACAGACACCCGCAAAGCCTCTTATGCAATACAAGTTGCATGTCGAACGAGGAACAAGTCTCATGAACGCGGTCATGTAAAGTTAGTCCGAGCCGCTTCATCCCACTATGCCATAAAGATGCAAAGTACTCAACTAAAGATAACAAGAGCATCAACGCCCACAAACCATTGTGTTCTACTCGGCAACCATCTATGCATAGACACGGCTCGATACCACCGTAGGATAACGTTGCATAGAAAACAAAATTTTCCTACCGCGAACACGCAATCCAAGCCAAGATGCAATCTAGAAGACGGCAGCAACGAGGGGGTATCGAGTCTCACCTTGAAGAGATTCCAAAGCCTACAAGATGAGGCTCTTGTTGCTGCGGTAGACGTTCACTTGCCGCTTGCAAAGCGCGTAGAAGATCTTGATCACGATCGGTTCCGCGCCACGAACGGGCAGCACCTCCGTACTCGGTCACACGTTCGGTTGTTGATGAAGACGACGTCCACCTCCTGTTCCAGGGCAGCGGTAGTAGCTCCTCT
Organism: Lolium multiflorum; assembly: GCA_030979885.1. Classification (NCBI taxonomy): domain Eukaryota; kingdom Viridiplantae; phylum Streptophyta; class Magnoliopsida; order Poales; family Poaceae; genus Lolium; species Lolium multiflorum. The sequence goes on from CM061752.1 coordinate 248,174,254, forward strand.
TGAATCCGACAGCACGACGGCGTGGTGTCGGTGGCGGTGGAGAACTCCGGCGGAGCTTCGCTAAAGCACGCGGGAGCTATGGAGGAGAGGGGGGCGGCTAGGGTTTGGGAGGGGGTGGCCGGCCTCAAGGGGGTGCGGCCAACTTCTGGCTTTTGTGTGTCCGGCCCCCTCCCCTATGCCCCTCATTATATAGGTGGATCCCCAAGAGTTGGTCTCCAAGTCTTCGAATAAGACCCGAATCAAAAACCTTCCATAGGGAGGGGGAAACCTAGCCTAGCTAGGACTCCCACCAAGGTGGGAGTTCCACCTCCCATATGGGGGGGCCGGCCCCCTAAGGGGGAGTCCACTTGGGACTCCTCCCCACTAGGGTTGGCCGGCCATGGAGGTGGACTCCACCTTCCTTGGTGGTTTCTTCCGGACTTTTCTAGAACCTTCTAGAACCTTCCATAGAACCTTCCGCGACATTTTATTCACATAAAATGACATCCTATATATGCATCTTATTCTCCGGACCATTCCGGAACTCCTCGTGATGTCCGGGATCTCATCCGGGACTCTGAACAAATATTCCAACTCCATTCCATATTCAAGTACTACCATTTCAACATCCAACTTTAAGTGTCACCCTACGGTTCGTGAACTATGCGGACATGGTTGAGTACTACTCCGACCAATAACCAATAGCGGGATCTGGAGATCCATAATGGCTCCCACATATTCAACGATGACTTTAGTGATCGAATGAACCATTTACATACGATACCAATTCCTTTTGTCACGCGATATTTTACTTGTCCGAGGTTCGATCTTCGGTATCACTCCATACCTTGTTCAACCTTGTTTCCTGACAAGTACTCTTTACTCGTACCGTGGTATGTGGTCTCTTATGAACTCATTCATATGTTTGCAAGACATTAGACGACATTCCACCGAGAGGGCCCAGAGTATATCTATCCGTCATCGGGATGGACAAATCCCACTATTGATCCATATGCATCAACTCATACTTTCCGGATACTTAATCCCACCTTTATAGCCACCCATTTACGCAGTGGTGTTTGGTGTAATCAAAGTACCTTTCCGGTATAAGTGATTTACATGATCTCATGGTCATAAGGACTAGGTAACTATGTATTGAAAGCTTATAGCAAATAACTTAATGACGTGATCTTATGCTACGCTTAATTGGGTGTGTCCATTACATCATTCATATAATGACATAACCTTGTTATTAATAACATCCAATGTTCATGATTATGAAACTAATCATCCATTAATCAACAAGCTAGTTTAAGAGGCATACTAGGGACTTCTTATTGTCTACATATCACACAAGTACTAATGTTTCGGTTAATACAATTATAGCATGACATATAAACATTTATCATAAACATAGAGATATAAATAATAACCACTTTATTATTGCCTCTAGGGCGTATCTCCTTCACCCCTATACTTGTGGGTCATCACATTCCACCCCATCTCCACCATGGACTCCCGCCGCCGCAGTACCGCCTCGCCGGCGAGTGGATCGAAGCGATCCCGCTCGCCGGACAACGTGGAGGATGCCTGGCGGCTTCAATGCAAAAGATCCGCCGCCGGGAGCGGCCGCGCGGCCTGCAAGTACGACGGCGGCGCGTTCGTTCCACCGAAGCAACGTGACTTCACACGGGGCGGCCGCTGGTACCATGAGGACCCACCGCTCAAACCGATGAGCGGCCCCAAGTTCGAGGAGTGGCGCGCCGAGTGGGAGCGCCGCCGCCGGGTGAACGAGGCATGGAGGGCGACCATCGGGAGCACCAGCGGCGGAGGTGCTCCGCTCGCCGGCGAGGAGGAGGAGGAAGACGAGGACCAGGACCCCGCCTTCTTAAAGGCGATTGAAGAGTCCCTCAAGGACGACGAGAGGAAGAGGGCGGAGGAGGAAGATAGGGCGGCGGCCATCGCCGCCGTGAAGGAGGCGGCGGCGCGGGAGGCGGAGGCGGAGGCCGGCGGGTACATCATCGACCTTTCCGACTAGAAGTCGCGATCCATGATCGCGCATTTTGTATGTAGGTACGTCGATTCCTATGTATGATCGACAAACTATGAATGAACAAGTTTCCCGGGATTTTAAATTTACAAATATACGGGGTCAAATACTGGGTCTGCTAGACGGAGCGGTGTATCTACGAGCATTTTTTTTATACGGGACGAAAAAGCGACGAAATACAGGGCAGAAAAGTAAGGGGCCTGCTAGACATGCTCTACCCTAATTCTACCGAAAAGCGCCTGGCACAACTGTTTGCATCGATGACTAATATTAAGCGTTTATCGATTGGGATTACAGGACACAACTGCAGATCGGGCAGGAACAAAATCCTGGCGCCTCTACATAAGCGCCACAACCCAATGGGAGACGCTTAAGTGAGGCGCTTAAGCACAAAAATAAATCCTAAAAATATGATTATTAGCTGAGCGCTCATGTCTGCAAAACGAATATCAAAGGTATAAGAACAATCACACGACAAAGCATGATATATGTGGGGCTGTAGGTAGGCTACCTATGTGCACCAATAACAAGCTCTAGCGCTGCCGTATAAAACACCCTATGAAACTCACACAAGGCAATAAATGTGGCAATGCAACTATATGGATGAAAAATGTTGCAATGCGCTCGAGAGGCACTAGCAAAGCTCAACGGAACAGGTACAAGATTGCTCAACTACGGGTGCAGAAAAGTAAACTAGGCCTTCACTTGATCTTACTAGCACTTGACTTTGTCTCTTCACTTTTTTTTTGATTTTCTCACACGCAACAATATATCTCTTTTTGTTTCTTTTCAAAATTATTTTTGACTCTACTTCTTGTAACATGGTGAACAGAAATTGCAAAGCACCAACAACCTAATGAGCAGTCTGTCGAGCGGTAAAACTAGTCTCTTGTGGGAAAGTTCCTAGTCATGTATATCGAAAGACTGTGTCTATGGCTCAGATATAAAAAAAAAGTACGCTATGTGAACTCAGAGCAATAAAAATTATGAAAAACGACCTACGGCTGAAAGCTGTGTCGCGGCAGAGAAAGTGGCAGAAATCATGCCACGGCAGAACCACGACAGGACTCACGGCAGGATTTCCGGTCACGGCAGAAAAAACGACCAAAAATTGTGCCATAGCAGAACCACGGAAGACACTAGACTGGATCAAAAACTAAACACAAACATCAACTAAAACTTGAAATTGATGCAATCTAAGGCTATGAAAAACTACAAACCCTAATATTTTCTCCTTTTTCTGTATAGGAAACACTCACAACTCAACTATGAGGTGAATTGTGGATTGCTTACCGAGAAAACGCTGAAATCTGATACCAAGATGATAAGGGGTTTCCCGATCTTCTCAGTAAGCGAGGTGGATGGTGATGAACACGCGATGAACACAGCGGATGAATACGATGATAATTGGATGATAACTTGTATGACGCCGACGCAGTCTCTCGATTGATTCATGTCGCCAATGCAACAGCTCTCAACCCTGCAAGATATTCGCAACTCCACACACTTGCGCACATAGCCGCCGACCACGAAGCTGTAAATTGGAATCTTCTAATCCCAAATGGAACAGCATATCACACAAACTTTCAGTAGCAAAACACCAGATCGATGCGAATTGGTGTATATATTCAATAGAGTTGCAAAGCAATCAACTATGAACTAGGGTTTATCTTAAACGTGGTCTAAACCTAATTTGTGGGCGTCCCTGGGGCTTATATAGGCGTCCGGGATGACCATGGCTCGAAATAGTTCGATACAAACCGACCTGAAACAGGTTCGGCAAAACTGGTCAATCGGGCGGCGCAGTGCCGATGTCAAGCCGGTAAGGTGGGGGTGTTTCAGGTAGTGCCGGGCGACAGACCGGCAGTGCCGATGATCTTCTCCTCCTTTGCGCATGCCTCCCACTCCTCCCTCGCGTGTCCGTGGCCAGCTGCTCCTCAACTCCTCATGTGTCGCTCGTTCCATCTTCATACATGATCATACATAAGTGAAATGACTTAGGCAGTATAAAGTTCTCATCGATCAAAGTATCATTCAGGAGCGAATTCACCTGTTGCTTAAGTAACTTCGCACGAGATTTGTAATAGGTCTAATCCCAACTTCATTGGACTTGAGCTTCACATCAATATCGTCTTTGTCTTGCAATGACGGAGGTAGTAGTTCGGTGGGGATATCCTCATCAAAAAGTTCCCATCGTACGCGACGGATATTACTACATTTTTTGCGAATAACATAGCTACTACATTGATATACACTAGGAATATACTCCGTGCAGATTACTCAATCAGATCCATTTTCTTTTAAAAAAGAAAATAAATGACTATTTCGGTGGTGCTCTCCTAGATTTGGTCCTCATCTCCAGCAATGCGGCGACGACCAAACGAGCATAGGCGGATTTAGATGCCGAAGAATTATTTCTAAGTATCCTCTGTGTCTTGTTTTTGTTGTAAATGTGCGAATAATTATCCTAGGTCCCGATGTAACCTTTGTAATTGATTTTATTGTTTAATATAATGGAGATGCTAGCCCTAAAACTGATTTTATTGTTTAATATAATGGAGATTACTACTACCTTCATTTCTAGGAATATTGCATACGAGCACATTAAGGTGAACTTTGACCGAATAAACTGAATAACAATATCTCAAGTATATAGTACATAATTGATATTGTTAGAATCGTATAGAAAAATACTTTCTAATGATACCAATTTTATATTAAATATTTTTATACACTTAGGTTGATTTTTACTCAAAGATAAAACATGAAAAAGGAGAATGCTTTTTTTTTTGGAGTGGCATGAAAAAGATAAAACATGAAAAAATTGAATAACAATATCTCAATTATTATCTTCAGTAGTACGGCGACATCTACTAGGAATATCTCTCGTAAGAGTCCCATGCGGATTAGAGCAACTCTGACAGAACCCGTAAATGCCGCCGAAACTGATTTTTTTCAGCGGATTTACGGGTTCGGGCCGAAAGCGTCGCCGATCAGAGCCTGAATCGGTGGCCTGGCCCGTAAAAGTTTCTCGGGGGCCTGATGTCTACGGGAGCTTCTATTCTTGTAGACAGTGTTGGGCCTCCAAGAGCAGAGGTTTGTAGAACAGCAGCAAGTTTCCCTTAAGTGGATCACCCAAGGTTTATCGAACTCGGGAGGAAGAGATCAAAGATATCCTCTCATGCAACCCGCAACCACAAAGCAAGAAGTCTCTTGTGTCCCCAACACACCTAATAGGTGTACTAGTTCGGCGAAGAGATAGTGAAATACAGTGGTATGAATAAGTAGTAGCAACGGCACCAGAAAAGTGTTTGCCCAGACAAGAACAAGCAGTAGTAACGAGCAAGAGTAACGTAGTAAAACAGTAAACAAGCAGCGATAGCAGTATTTAGGAACAAGGCCTAGGGATTAGACTTTCACTAGTGGACACTCTCAACATTGATCACATAACATAGATAAATGCATACTCTACACTCTTTGTTGGATGATGAACACATTGCGTAGGATTACACGAACCCTCAATGCCGAGTTAACAAGCTCCACAATTCAATGTTCATATTTAAATAACCTTAGATTGCAAGAAAGATCAACACGACTAAACCAAGTACTAACACAGCATGCACACTGTCACCTTCACACTATGTAGGAGGAATAGATCACATCAATACTATCATAGCAATAGTTAACTTCACAATCTACAAGAGATCATGATCATAGCATATGCCAAGTACTAACACGGATGCACACACTGTCACCATTACATCGTGCAGGAGGAATAAAACTACTTTAATAACATTGCTAGAGTAGCACATAGATAAATTGTGATACAAAACACATTGCAATCATAAAGAGATATAAATAAGCTTCACTACGCCATTCATAACAGTGAATAAGTATTCTGTGAAATATAGCCTAAGAGACCCACACGGTGCACACACCTGTCACCTTACACACGTGGGACAAGGAGTCCTTAGCACATAAGTAAAACTCTCTTGACTAGCATAGTGACATCTAGATTACAAGCATCATCATATGAATCTCAATCATGTAAGGCAGCTCATGAGATTATTGTATTGAAGTACATAGGAGAGAGATGAACCACATAGCTACCGGTACAGCCCCGAGTCTCGATGGAGAACTACTCCCTCCTCATGGGAGCAGAATGTGATGAAGATGGCGGTGGAGATGGCAGCGTGTCGATGGAGAAGCCTTCCGGGCACTTCCCCGTCCGCAGCGTGCCGGAACAGAGATCTGTCCCCTGCATCTTGGCTTCGCGATGGCGGCGGCTCCTGAAGGTTTTCCGTATCGTGGTTTTTCGTATCGTGGTTTCGGCACGAGGCTTTAAGTAGGCTAAGGGCAACGTGGGGGCCACACGGGGCCCCACACACTGGCTGTGCCCAAGGGCTGGCCGGCCGCGCCATGGTGGCAGCCTCAGGTCCCCCACTCGTATCCTCTTTGTCTTTCTCGAAGGTCTGTGGCAAAATAGGCCCTGGGACTTGATTTCGTCCAATTCCGAGAATATTTCGTTACTAGGATTTCTGAAACCAAAAACAGCAGAAAACAAGAACTGGCACTTCGGCATCTTGTTAATAGGTTAGTTCCAAAATGCACAAATATGACATAAAGTGTGCATAAACATGTAGGTATCATCAATAATATGGCATGGAACATAAGAAATTATCGATACGCTGAGACGTATCACATCCCTGAGTTAGTTCTAGCTTCTGTTCGTCCCGAGCAGGTAAAACGATAACAAAGATAATTTCTGAAGTGACATGCCATCATAACCTTGATCATACTATTTGTAAACATATGTAGTGAATGCAGCGATCAAAACAATGGTAATGACATGAGTAAACAAGTGAATCATAAAGCAAAGACTTTTCATGAATAGTACTTCAAGACAAGCATTAATAAGTCTTGCATAAGAGTTAACTCATAAAGCAATAAATCAAAGTAAAGGTATTGAAGCAACACAAAGGAAGATTAAGTTTCAGCGGTTGCTTTCAACTTGTAACATGTATATCTCATGGATAATTGTCAACATAGAGTAATATAACAAGTACAATATGCAAGTATGTAGGAATCAATGCACAGTTCACACAAGTGTTTGCTTCTTGAGGTGGAGAGAAATAGTGAACCGACTCAACATAAAAGTAAAAAAGAATGGTCCTTCAAAGAGGAAAGCATCGATTGCTATATTTGTGCTAGAGCTTATTTTGAAAACATGAAACAATTTTGTCAACGGTAATAAAGCATATGAGTTATGTAAATTATATCTTACAAGTTGCAAGTCTCATGCATAGTATACTAATAGTGCCCACACCTTGTCCTAATTAGCTTGGACTACCGGATCTTTGCAATGCACATGTTTTAACCAAGTGTCACAATGGGTACCTCCATGCCGCCTGTACAAAGGTCTAAGGAGAAAGCTCGCATTTTGGATTTCTCGCTTTTGATTATTCTCAACTTAGACATCCATACCGGGACAACATGGACAACAGATAATGGACTCCTCTTTAATGCATAAGCATGTGGCAACAATTATTATTCTCATATGAGATTGAGGATATATGTCCAAAACTGAAACTTCCACCATGGATCATGGCTTTAGTTAGCGGCCCAATGTTCTTCTCTAACAATATGCATGCTCCAACCATGAAGGTGGTAGATCTCTTTACTTCAGACAAGACGGACATGCATAGCAACTCACATGATATTCAACAAAGGGTAATTGATGGCGTCCCCAGTGGTTATCGCACAACAAGCAACTTAATAAGAGATAAAGTGCATAAGTACATATTCAATACCACAATAGTTTTTAAGCCATTTGTCCCATGAGCTATATATTGCAAAGGTGAATGATGGAATTTTAAAGGTAGCACTCAAGCAATTTACTTTGGAATGGCTGAGCAAATACCATGTAGTAGGTAGGCATGGTGGACACAAATGGCATAGTGGTTGGCTCAAGGATTTTGGATGCATGAGAAGTATTCCTCTCGATACAAGGTTTAGGCTAGCAAGGTTATTTGAAACAAACACAAGGATGAACGGTGCAGCAAAACTCACATAAAAGACATATTGTAAACATTATAAGACTCTACACCGTCTTCCTTGTTGTTCAAAACTCAATACTAGATATTATCTAGACCTTAGAGAAACCAAATATGCAAACCAAATTAGCAAGCTCTAAGTATTTCTTCATTAATGGGTGCAAAGTATATGATGCAAGAGCTTAAACATGAGCACAACAATTGTCAAGTATCAAATTATCCAAGACATTTTAGAATTACTACATGTAGTATTTTCCAATTCCAACCATATAACAATTTAACGAAGAAGAAACTTCGCCATGAATACTATGAGTAGAGCCTAAGGACATACTTGTCCATATGCTACAGCGGAGCGTGTATCTCTCCCATAAATTGAATGCTAGGATCCATTTTATTCAAACAAAACAAAAACAAAAACAAACCGACGCTCCAAGCAAAGTGCATAAGATGTGACGGAATAAAAATATAGTTTCAGGGAGGAACCCGATAATGTTGTCGATGAAGAAGGGATGCCTTGGGCATCCCCAAGCTTAGACGCTTGAGTCTTCTTATAATATGCAGGGGTGAACCACCGGGGCATCCCCAAGCTTTCACTCCCTTGATCATATTGCATCATACTCCTCTCTGATCCTTGAAAACTTCCTCCACACCAAACTCGAAACAACTCATTAGAGGGTTAGTGCATAATAAAAATCACATGTTCAGAGGTGACACAATCATTCTTAACACTTCTGGACATTGCATAAAGCTACTGGACATTAATGGATCAAAGAAATTCATCCAACATAGCAAAAGAGGCAATGCTAAATAAAAGGCAGAATCTGTCAAAACAGAACAGTCCGTAAAGATGGATTTTATTAGGCCACCAGACTTGCTCAAATGAAATGATCAAATTGAATGAAAGTTGCGTATATATCTGAGGATCATGCACGTAAATTGGCTTAATTTTCTGAGCTACCTACAGGGAGGTAGACCCAGATTCGTGACAGCAAAGAAATCTGGAACTGCGCAGTAATCCAAATCTAGTACTTACTTTACTATCAAAGACTTTACTTGGCACAACAAAACATAAAACTAAGATAAGGAGAGGTTGCTACAGTAGTAAACAACTTCCAAGACACAAATATAAAACAAGTACGTAGTAAAATAACACATGGGTTATCTCCAAGAAGTTCTTTCTTTTATAGCCATTAAGATGGGCTCAGCAGTTTTAATGATGCACTCATAAGAGATAGTATGTGAAGCAAAAGAGAGCATCAAGAGGCAAATTCAAAACACATTTAAGTCTAACATGCTTCCTATGCATAGGAATCTTGTAAATAAACAAGTTCATGAAGAGCAAAGTAACAAGCATAGGAAGATAAAACAAGTGTAGCTTCAAAAATTTCAGCACATAGAGAGGCATTTTAGTAACATGAAAATTTCTACAACCATATTTTCCTCTCTCATAATAACTTTCAGTAGCATCATGAGCAAACTCAACAATATAACTATCACATAAAGCATTCTTATCATGAGTCTCATGCATAAAATTATTACTCTCCACATAGGCATAATCAATTTTATTAGTTGTAGTGAGCAAATTCAACAAAGTAGCTATCATTATTATTCTCATCGAGTGTAGGAGGCATAGTATAATCACAACAAAATTTACTCTCCATAGTAGGTGGCACCAAAGACCACTATCATTATAATCATCAGTAAATAGGAGGCAAAGTATCATCAAAGAAAATTTTCTCCTCAATGCTTGGGGGACTAAAAAGATCATGAAAACCAGCTTCCCAAGCTTAGAACTTTCTATATCATTATCAACAATGGTGTTCAAAGCGTTCATACTAATATTACTACCAGATGCAAACAAGATTCCAGGTTTTTTAATTTTCGCATCAAACAATGCATGTTTTAAATCAGTGAAATAGAATAAGAAGCTCATTGTTGTCCATTATGCCAAACTAGTGTAAACAAGAAACAAAAAGATGCAATTGCAAGATCTAAAGGAAATAGCTTCGAGCACAAACACAATGGCGCCAGAAAGGTAGTTACCTGGAACCGGAGTATGAGTGCCTTTTTTTTTCTCCCGGCAACGGCGCGCAAAATATGCTAGCGTCCGGGTCCGGTGTGTGCCGTTTTACCTTTCCTCCTCGCAACGGCGCCTGTAAGTGCTTGATGTCTACGGGAGCTTCTATTCTTGTAGACAAGTTGGCCTCCAAGAGCAGAGGTTTGTAGAACAGCAAAGCTTCCCTTAAGTGGATCACCCAAGTTTATCGAACTCAGGAGGAAGAGGTCAAAGATATCCCTCTCATGCAACCCCGCAACCACAAAGCAAGAAGTCTCTGTGTCCCCAACACACCTAATAGGTGCACTAGTTCGGCAAGAGATAGTGAAATACAGTGGTATGATAAGTAGGAAACAACAGCACTAAAAAGTGCTTTGCCCAGACAAGAAATGCGCAGTAACGCAGCAAGAGTAACGCAGAAACAAGAACAAGCAGCGGCAGCGTATTTAGGAACAAGGCCTAGGGATTAGACTTTCACTAGTGGACACTCTCAACATTGATCACATAACAGAATAGATAAATGCATACTTACACTCTCTTGTTGGATGATGAACACATTGCGTAGGATTACACGAACCCTCAATGCCGAGTTAACAAGCTCCACAATTCAATGTTCATATTTAAATAACCTTAGAGTGCAAGAAAGATCAACACGACTAAACCAAGTACTAACACAGCATGCACACTGTCACCTTCACACTATGTAGGAGGAATAGATCACATCAATACTATCATAGCAATAGTTAACTTCACAATCTACAAGAGATCATGATCATAGCATATGCCAAGTACTAACACGGATGCACACACTGTCACCATTACACGCGTGCAGGAGGAATAAAACTACTTTAATAACATTGCTAGAGTAGCACATAGATAAATTGTGATACAAAACACATTGCAATCATAAAGAGATATAAATAAGCACTTCACTACGCCATTCATAACAGTGAGAAGTATTCTGTGAAATATAGCCTAAGAGACCCACACGGTGCACACACTTCGTCACCTTTACACACGTGGGACAAGGAGTCTCCGGAGATCACATAAGTAAAACTCTCTTGACTAGCATAGTGACATCTAGATTACAAGCATCATCATATGAATCTCAATCATGTAAGGCAGCTCATGAGATTATTGTATTGAAGTACATAGGAGAGAGATGAACCACATAGCTACCGGTACAGCCCCGAGCCTCGATGGAGAACTACTCCCCTCCTCATGGGAGCAGCGGTGATGAAGATGGCGGTGGAGATGGCAGCGGTGTCGATGGAGAAGCCTTCCGGGGGCACTTCCCGCTCACAGCGGAAGACTCGTCCCCGATCTTGGCTTCACGCGGCTCGGGAAGGTTTTCCGTATCGTGTTTTCGTAGGGGTTTCGCGACGGAGGCTTTAAGTAGGCGGAAGGGCAACGTGGGGGCCACACGGGGCCCCACACCACAGGTCGGCGCGGCCAAGGGCTGGGCCACGCCGCCCTATGGTGGCAGCCCCTCGTGGCCCCACTTCGTATCCTCTTCGGTCTTCTGGAAGGTTCGTGGCAAAATAGGCCCCCTGGACTTGATTTCGTCCAATTCCGAGAATATTTCGTTACTAGGATTTCTGAAACCAAAAACAGCAGAAAACAGCAACTGCACTTCGGCATCTTGTTAATAGGTTAGTTCCAGAAATGCACGAATATGACATAAAGTGTGCATAAAACATGTAGGTATCATCAATAATATGGCATGGAACATAAGAAATTATCGATACGTCGGAGACGTATCAGGGCCCGAGAAACAGGAGGCTCGCCCCGTATTTATAGAGGCCGCGGAGTGGAGTAGGGTTCCAAAACCCTCTTCACCGCCGCCCTCTGCGGCCCCGCTTCGGCGAGCACCCGCCGGCTGCCGATGACCCACAAGTATAGGGGGTGTATCGTAGTATCTTCGATAAGTAAGAATGTCGATCCCAACGAGGAGCAGAAGGTGTTGACAAGCAGTTTCGATGAAGGGTTCACTGTAAATGCTCACGTAAGTATAGTGATGTAACAGATGAATTAATACGAGTAAGTAAAATGCGAGAGAAATAATTGCAGCGAGTGGCCCAATCCTTTTAGCACAAAGGACAAGCCGGTTTGTTTACTTATAATGACCAAACGTTCTCGAGGACACATGGGATTTTAGTCTAGTGCTTTCGCTACATCCTGATTAATCTTCATTGTTTTGATAAGTGTTGTGTGGGTGAACCTATGCTAATGTACCGCCTTCCTAGGACTAATACATACTTGTGATTATACCCCTTGCAAGCATCCGCAACTACAAGAAAGTAATTAAGATAAATCTAACCACAACCTTAAACTCTGAGATCCTGCGATCCCTCCCGCATCGATATACCAACGGGGTTCAGGTCACTCCGGCAACCCCGCAATTGACAAACGAGTACAAGATGCATTCCCCTAGGCCCATAAATGGTGAAGTGTCGTGTAGTCGACGTTCACACGACACCACTAGAAGAATAACACCACAACTTAAATATCATAACATTGAATATTACTCAACCATAGTTCACTACTAACATTTAGACTTCACCCATGTCCTCAAGAACTAAACGAACTACTCACGAGACATCATATGGAACATGATCGAGGTGATATGATGATGAATAACAATCTGAACATAAACTTGGTTCAATGGTTTCACTCAATAGCATCAACAACAAGTATGTATAGATACCGGGAGAGTTTCCCCTATCAAACAATCAAGATCAAACCCAAATTGCTACGGCGGTGACGATGTCGGCGGTGGAGATGATGATGATGGTGTGGAGATGATGTCCAGCTCGATGGCGGTGACGATGGCGTCGATTTCCTCCTGAGGAATTTCCCGGCGGATTCCTGCCCCGGAGAGCTCTTTTCTCTCGGTGTTCTCCGCCCGCAGAGGCGGTAAACCCTTCGTGGAGGATTCCTCTCGTGGCTTAGGTCTTCTGGACGAAGGGTTTCGCGAAGAAAAGGAGGCGAAAGGGGTCGTGGTCCCCCCACCACATGGCGGCGCGGCCAGGCATGGGCCGCGCCGCCTAGGGTGTGGGCCCACCCCGGGTCCTCCTGGCCCCTCCTTCTGGCTTCCTTCGTCATCTGAAAAATAGGATTTTTGGTAAAACTCCCTTCCAGTTGATCTTCCGAAATATTGCATTCGACGGTGCTTTTTCCAGCAGAATCTGGGTGCTTGATCTCCAAATAATCATGAAACATGCAAAATAGATGAAATAACATAAGTATTGTGTTCCAATATGAAATATATCAATGAATAACAAAAATTATGATATAAAATAGTGATGCAATTTGGACGTATCAACTCCCCAAGACTTCGCTTGTCAAGCGAAATGAACTCGGTAAACAGGTCCACATGTTTATGGAGTGAAGAGTCGATAAATAAAATACGGACAAGAAGCATCATATTCATTCACACAAGACATTATAGTAAACAACTTCCTCATATAATTCAACTTGAAACAAGTATAAGGTAATCACAAAGGTGCATAAGGAATCATAATTGGTGATGGCAAACTTTGTTCTTGGTCAGAGAACATTTAACAGATTATATTCATCTATTGAGCAGCGCTCTCATATCAAAAAGCTTATGGTAAACTTGCATACTCAATCATATTAATCATTGATGACTTCAAAGCTCTATTCATTCAAGGTAAAACTTGTACTAAACAAGAAAGAGTAAAAACATGATGAAGCAAATCACAATATAATAGTTTAATCACAACAACTCAAATGCTTGCTTGAGATGGAGGGAAATAGGTTTACTGACTCAACATAAAGTAAGAGACAGGCCCTTCGCAGAGGGAAGCAGAGATTAAATCATGTGCTAGAGCTTTTTCAGAAATCATATAAAGAGAATAAAAGTAAAGTTTTGAGAGGTGTTTGTTGTTGTCAACGACTGTAGCGGGTACTCTAACCCCTTGCCAAACAGACCTCCAAAGAGCGGCTCCCATGAAGGACGTTATCTCTACCAAGAAGGTAGATCATCCCTCTTCTCTTTTGTTTACACATGTACTTTAGTTTATTTTAAGGATGACACTCCCCCAACCTTTGCTTACACAAGCCATGGCTAACCGAATCCTCGGGTGCCTTCCAACAATCTCATACCATGGAGGAGTGTCTATTGTAAAATTAAGTTGCTTGCTGATGAATCAGAGCAAAACATGTGAAGAGAATTATTAATGAAAGTTGATTAATTGGGGCTGGGAACCCTGCCAGCTCTTATTGCAAAATTATAGGATAAGTGGATGAAGCCACTAGTCCTTTAGTGGAGGCTGCCTAACAAGACCGAAAGATAAAACACCACATACTTCCTCATGAGCTATAAAACATTGACACAAATAAGAAGTAATAAGTTTTGAATTGTTTAAAGGTAGCACATGAAGTATTTACTTGGAATGGCAGAAATTACCATGCATTAGGTAGGTATGGTGGACACAAATGGCATAGGTTTGGGTTCAGGTTTGGATGCACGAGAAGTATTCCCTCTCAATACAGGTCTTTGGCTAGCAAGGTTAATTAGCAAGCATAAGAGTTGAGGGAAACAAACAAATATACATGTGATAGAAACAATCATGCATCTTACTTGTAAGCACAAACAGTTTTAACTTCTAGAATACTAAGCTAAGAACTGATAAGAAAGATAATAATATCTTCTACATGTATTTCCTCTATTCTTCTTAAACTCAAAGTGTTGTTGCTATTGACCATTGCTAAGTTTGCCAAAACCAAATAGATTAACTCAATGCTCCCAAAGTGGTACCAATACTAAAATCAAGATCAATCATATAGTAGAAATTGCAAACTAAAATAAGATGTGCAATATGTAAATGATAAGACTTCTCATTAATATTCCATAACGATAACTCACACCAAGGGATACATAGACAAACTAAAGGAGAGATACTTCCACACGCAACCCATCTCATACGATAACTTCCCTACTCATGATATGACACTACTTGATAGTAAAAAGTAAAAGGTAATGATAATGTGATACCGCGGCACTCCCCCAAGCTTGGAACAAACCAAGGGGATGCCAATACCGATGATGAATTACTCCTTTGGCGATGGTGGTGATGGATCCCTCATGCGCTTCTTACAGATCTCCTTCAGCTTCAGCTTCTCAGCTTGGCAAATCTGCACTAAGTCTCGAAGAGATTCATTGTTATCCGAAGTCGGTGATGGTGTCCTTGTGATGCGAATCGAGTGGTATTCAATCATTCTTCGGAGACGGCAATTCTCCTCCTGGAGTATCTCCACTTCTCTTCTTAGAGCCCGATATTGATCACAAAACTCATCAGTAATCCGTAGAACTTCTTCCTCCGAAAGCCCCTTGTCCTTGTTCTTGGAGACCATGGTGCCTCTAAACTGAAAGCAGATCCTGGCAGAAACAGCTCGAAACAAAACACGTCGAGAAAACGATATACGGACCTCCAGGGGTCCGGGGGATTTTATAATAAAATTTTCAGAACAAACGGAAAGTACCAGATCGAACAAGAGTCGGAAAGGGGCGACGAGGCGGCCAGACCATAGGTCGGCGCGGGCCCAGGTCAGGCCGCGCCGGCCTGTGGTGCCACGCCCTCGTGCGTCCTTTCCACTCCGTTTCGAACTCGTAATTTTTCATATTTTCCAAAAACAACAAAAATAATGTTCGGAAAGTAAATCGCGAACTTTCATTACCGTATCGTTACCTATTCAAAGTTGAGTTCTGGGATGTCAATTTGTCCTTTGATGAAAGCCTCCGGTGTTTCCACTCGAATAATATCAACATCAACATTATAAGAATCACCCGAGATATAATGCTTGAGTCTTTGCCCATTCACCACTTGCGTAGCATTGCCTTGGAGAGAGCTAATTTTAATTGCTCCTGAACGATACACCTCCTCAACAACATATGGTCCTTCCCATTTCGAGAGTAATTTCCTGCAAAGAATCTGAGACGAGACCGATAGAATAGGACTTTATCCCCAATATTAAACTCTCTTTTGATGATCCTTCTATCATGCCATTTTTTAACTTTTTCTTTAAAGAGTTTAGCATTTTCATAAGCTTCACTTCTCCATTCATCTAGAGAACTTAATTGTAGCAACCTCTTATCACCGGCAAGTTTAGGATCTTTATTTAATTCTCTAACAGCCCGATAAGCTTTGTGTTCTAGTTCTAAAGGTAAATGACAAGCTTTTCCGTAAACCATTTTATAAGGTGACATTCCCATGGGGTTTTTATAAGCAGTTCTATAAGCCCATTCTTCAATTTACTAGCCCAATTCTTTCTAGATTTATTAACGGTTTTCTGCAAGATAGATTTAATTTCTCTATTTGATAATTCTACTTGACCACTAGTTTGAGGGTGATAAGCGGAAGCAATTCTATGATTAATACCATACTTAGCAAGAGTTTTTCTAAAACCTCCATGAATAAAATGAGAACCTCCATCAGTCATAATATATCTAGGTACTCCAAATCTAGGAAAAATAATATCTAAAAGCATTTTTAAAGAGGTCTCACCATCAGCACTTTTTGTAGGTATGGCTTCCACCCATTTAGTAACATAATCAACAGCAACAAGTATATGCGTGTTACCTTCTGAAGAGGGAAAAGGTCCCATGAAGTCAAATCCCCAACAATCAAATGGTTCAATAACAAGAGTATAATTCATAGGCATTTCATTGCGTCTGGAGATATTACCAACCCTTTGACATTCATCACAAGATAAAATGAACTTCCTTGCATCTTTGAAGAGAGTTGGCCAATAAAAACCTGATTGTAGAACCTTTTGCGCGGTTCTATCTCCGGCGTGATGTCCTCCATAAGCACTGCCATGACATTTACTCAATATCTCTTGTTGTTCATATTCGGGAACACACCTTCGCATAATACCATCCACTCCTTCTTTATATAAGTGTGGGTCATCCCAAATAATGCCTCAAGTCATAAAAGAATTTCCTCCTCTGCTGAGCTGAAAAGGTTGGAGGCAAGTACTTGGAAACAATAAAGTTAGCATAATCAGCATACCAAGGACTGTCTCGCGAGCTCACCTTTATTACAGCCAATTGTTCATTTGGAAAACTATCATTAACAGAAATGGATCATAAGCAATATTTTCCAATCTAGACAAATTATCAGCAACGGGATTATCAGCACCTTTCCTATCCACAATATGTAAATCAAATTCTTGCAAAAGAAGTACCCATCTAATAAGCCTAGGCTTAGCATCTTTCTTTGTCATAAGGTATCTAATTGCAGCATGATCAGTATGAATCGTAACTTTTGAATCAACAATATAAGATCTAAATTTATCACAAGCAAAGACTATAGCTAACAATTCTTTTTCAGTAGTAGCATAATTTCTTTGAGCAGCATCAAGAGTCTTGCTAGCATAATGAATAACATTTAATTTTTATCTACTCGCTGTCCAAGAACACCTACAGAAAATCACTAGCATCACACATAATTTCAAATGGTAAATTCCAATCAGGGGTTCAACTATAGGAGCAGTTGTTAAGGCTTTCTTTAGAGTTTCAAAAGCTTCCTTACAATCATCATCAAAAACAAAAGGTACATCTTTTTGAAGAAGATTAGTAAGAGGCTTTGAAATCTTGGAGAAATCTTTAATAAATCTCCTATAAAACCCAGCATGTCCAAGAACACTACGAATACCTTTAACATCCCTTGGATAGGGCATCTTCTCAATGGCTTCAACTTTAGCTCTATCAACTTCAATACCTCTTTCAGAAATTTTATGTCCCAATACAATTCCTTCATTAACCATAAAGTGGCATTTCTCCCAATTAAGAACAAGGTTAGTTTCTTCACATCTCTGCAAAACTTTATCAAGGTTTCGCAAGCAACTATCAAAAGAATTCCCGTAGACGGAAAAATCATCCATGAATACTTCCACAATACTCTCACAAAAACCATGAAAAATAGCAGACATGCATCTTTGAAAAGTAGCAGGAGCATTACATAAACCAAAAGGCATACGCCTATAAGCATAAGTTCCATAGGGGCAAGTAAAAGTGGTTTTCTCTTGATCTTTAGCTTTAACAGCAATTTGTGAAAATCCAGAATAACCATCAAGAAAACAAAATGAGTATTTTTAGACAATCTTTCTAGCATTTGATCAATAAATGGTAAAGGGTAATGATCTTTCTTAGTAACTTTATTAACTTTTCGATAATCAATGCACATTCTATACCCTACAACTACTCTTTGAGGTATGAGCTCATCATTATCATTAGGCACAACAGTCATTCCTCCTTTCTTAGGAACACAATGCACAGGACTAACCCATCTACTATCAGCAATAGGATATATAATACCAGCTTCAAGAAGTCGTAATACCTCATTTCTTACCACATCCTTCATCTTAGGAATTAGACGACGTTGAGGTTCAACAACAGGCTTCGCATCATCTTCCATATTAATTGCGTGTTGGCAAATAGAGGGAGAAATCCCCTTCAAGTCATCAAGAGTATAGCCAATAGCACCTCGGTGTTTCTTCAATATTTGCAATAATCTTTCTTCTTCAAACTCTGTAAGCTTAGAACTAATAATAACAGGATATATTTTCTTATCATCAATATGAGCATATTTAAGATTATCAGGCAAAGGCTTTAAATCAAAAACAGGATCTTCCTTTGGGGCGGTGTTGTACCCAAGTCTTCCACCGGTAAATCATGTTTGAGAATAGGTTGGCGAAGAAAATCTCCTCCTCTCTTTCTTTCCTAAAAACTTCACTCTCGCTATCCTCCAAATGTTGCTGCAAAGGATTATTAGGAACAAGAACAATAGATGCACACTGCTCCATTTTAAAATCATTACTAGGCAAATCAGCTTTATAAGGAGTTTTAGTAAATTTAGAGAAGTTAAACTCATAAGATTCACCAGCAAATTTAGTCAAAATTTTCTCCTTCTTGCAATCTATAATAGCTCCACAAGTATTTAGAAAAGGTCTACCAAAAATGATAGGACAATAATCACTAGCAGCAGAACCAAGTACCAAAAAGTCACAGGATATTTAATCTTACCACATAGAACTTCCACATCTCGAACAATACCAATTGGTGAAATAGTTTCTCTATTAGCCAGCTGAATAACCACATCAATATCTTCAAGTTCACAAGAATCAATTTCGTGCATAATCTCCGTATAAAGCTCATAAGGTATAGCACTAACACTTGCACCAATATCACATAAACCATAATAGCAATGATCACCAATTTTAACAGATAGCATAGGAACACTAGCTTGTTTGGGTTTATTAGGATGTGAAACAATATTAGAAGCATCTTCACAGAAAATAATATGACCATCCTCAACATTTTCAGTCACAAGATCTTTAACTATTGCAACAGCAGGTTCAACTTTTATTTGTTCTTCAGTTCTCTAGGTTTCTTTTCACTTTTATGAACCGCACTATTTATAACAAAGACTCTTTTCATTTTAGCAAGGAGTTTTTTCAATATAAGCTTCAGGAATAACACAATCAGCAGTTTCAACTACAACACACTTATTAATAGATGAATCAATTTTATCTTTATATGGTTCATGATACTTATCAAAATTCTTCTTAGGCAATTCATAATGAGAGGCAAAAGCTTTGTAAAGATTTGCAGCAACTTGAGAATCAAGACCATATATAGCACTCATATTACGAAATGTATCAGTATCCATAAAAGCTTCAATGCATTTATAATCATAAATTATACCTGATTCTCTATCTTTGTCGTTCTCCCAACCTTCAGTATTTTCTTGGATCCGATCAAGAAGGTCCCTTTTAAACTCTTCTTTGTTGCGTGTAAATGATCCAGAACAAGAAGTATCCAGCAAGGTCTTGTCTTGAAAAGAAAGTCTTGCATAGAAATTATCAATAATAACATTACCAGGAAGCTCATGAATGGGGCATTTGAGCATTAAAGACTTCAATCTCCCAAGCTTGGGCAATACTCTCCCATCATGAGGCCGAAATTATATATGCGGTTCCGATCTTTGTGAATTTCACTTGGAGGATAAAATTTGGAATAGAATAAAGGCACAATGTCCTCCCAATCAAGAGAATCACCATTCTTCAGCAATTTATACCAATGCGCCGCTTTACCAGACAGCGATATAGAGAATAGTTTCTTCCTAACTTCATTCATAGCAATACCGCACATTTGAATAACCCGCATAATTCATGCAAAAACAGTAAATGATCACCTGGATGGACCCATCCCCTTCATAGCGGTTATCCATAACATGTTCAATAATTTTCGTAGGTATTTTATATGGTATTACTCCTCACCTGGCGCCTCATCCACTACCGTTGCAGTAGTAGTAGATTTCCCAAATAGAAATTGAAGAGAAGATCTCTCCATAATGACTTATAGCAGCAGGCAGAAATAAAATCAGCACAAACAGTAAAGTTTTCCTTACCAATTCCACTTACCAATAGCGCTTCACTCCCCGGCAACGGCGCCAGAAAATAGTCTTGATGACCCACAAGTATAGGGGTGTATCGTAGTATCTTCGATAAGTAAGAATGTCGATCCCAACGAGGAGCGTAAGGTGTTGACAAGCAGTTTCGATGAAGGGTTCACCGTAAATGCTCGCGACAAGTATTCTGGGGTTTTGATGTAACGATGAATTAAGTACGAGTAAGTAAAATGCGAGAAAATAATTGCAGCGAGTGGCCCAATCCTTTTTAGCACAAAGGACAAGCCGTTTGTTTACTTATAATGACCAAACGTTCTCGAGGACACATGGGATTTTAGTCTAGTGCTTTCGCTACATACACTGATTAATCTTCATTGTTTTGATAAGTGTTGTGTGGGTGAACCTGTGCTAATGTACCGCCCTTCCTAGGACTAATACATACTTGTGATTATACCCCTTGCAAGCATCCGCAACTACAAGAAAGTAATTAAGATAAATCTAACCACCTTAAATTTTGAGATCCTGCGATCCTCTCCGCATCGATATACCAACGGGGTTCAGGTTTGTCACTCCGGCAACCCCGCAATTGACAAACGAGTACAAGATGCATTCCCCTAGGCCCATAAATGGTGAAGTGTCGGTAGTCGACGTTCACACGACACCACTAGAAGAATAACACCACAACTTAAATATCATAACATTGAATATTACTCAACCATAGTTCACTACTAACATTTAGACTTCACCCATGTCCTCAAGAACTAAACGAACTACTCACGAGACATCATATGGAACATGATCAGAGGTGATATGATGATGAATAACAATCTGAACATAAACTTGGTTCAATGGTTTCACTCAATAGCATCAACAACAAGTATGTATAGATACCGGGAGAGTTTCCCCTATCAAACAATCAAGATCAAACCCAAATTGCTACGGCGGTGACGATGTCCAGCGGTGGAGATGATGATGATGGTGGTGGAGATGATGTCCAGCTCGATGGCGGTGACGATGGCGGATTCCCTCCGGGAGGAATTTCCCGGCGGATTCCTGCCCGCCGGAGAGCTCTTTTCTCTCTGGTGTTCTCCGCCCGCGAGGCGGCTGAACCCTCGTGAGGATTCCTCGTGGCTTAGGTCTTCGGGACGGGGTTTCAAGAAAAGGAGGCGAAAGGGGTCGTGGGCCCCCACCACATGGCGGCGCGGCCAGGGCATGGGCCGCGCCGCCCTAGGGTGTGGGCCCACCCCGGGTCCTCCCGGCCCCTCCTTCGCTTCCTTCGTCATCTGGAAAATAGGATTTTTGGTAAAACTCTTCCACTTTGATCTTCCGAAATATTGCATTCTGACGGTGCTTTTTCCAGCAGAATCTTGGCTCCGGTGCTTGATCTCCAAATAATCATGAAACATGCAAAATAGATGAAATAACATAAGTATTGTGTTCCAATATGAAATATATCAATGAATAACAGCAAATTATGATATAAAATAGTGATGCAATTTGGACGTATCATCGCCTTAGCCGCTCCGCCGGGACCTCCCCTCCGTTCGCAATGGCGCGCGCACGACAAGGTGGTAGGGTAAGCGGCCGAATCGACTCGTATGTCATGAGTGATATTATACCTTTATGAACATTTAGCTGCCCGCCTAGTAATTAACCTGCCACATCATTCTAACACATGGTGAGAAACTAAGACCGAGACTGAGACCGAGACGCGACACCAAGTGACCTATGTGGTCGGTGAGGCAGACCAGACGAGTGGAGTCCCCCACTAGCTCTCCGCGAGCAACAACCCTAAACCTATTCCCCGTCCCGCCGAGCCCTGCGCCACCCCCCCCACCCCGCGCCGCCGCTCCGCCTTCCCTCCGGCATGGAAGATCCTCGGTCCGTCGCCCCCGTCGAGCCCAAGGAGCGCCCCCGGTCCGTCGGGTGCTCACCGTTGAGGTGCCCGACATCAAGTCCGGCCGCGTTGCGGAAATCGTCATGTCTGGACCCGTCGTCGCTGCCCTGGGACGGTCGGCCGCAAAGGCCCTCTTCTCCATGGGGCAGATTCACGACGGTGAGGGGTCCCACGTCATCGCCGCCCTCAACCTCAACGCGACACTCTTTGCCCGCGTCTCCATCGCTGGCGGCGGTGAGGGCAAGGAGCGCAGCGCCTTCACCCACATTGTCAAGGCAAAATTTTCGCTCACATCTTCAACCACGACGACGACCACTTCCTGATCGGCCCCATCATCGCCGGCAAGCCTGCCAAGGGGGGACAACGTCTTCGGCCCCGTCTTCAACGACCACTTCCTGCTGGGCCCCATCATCGCCGGCAAGCCTGCCAAGGAGGACAACGTCTTCGGCCCCGTCTTCAACGACCACTTCCTGCTGCGCCCCATCGTCGCCGGCAATGTCGCCCGTCTCATGAACACGACGGCCGTCGCCAAGTGTAATGCCCGCGTCTTCAGAGCCAACAGTGTGGCCAGTGAGGACGGCTCCGATCTCGGGCTGATCAGCAAGGGCAGGGAACCCCGGAGCTCGGCCAGCCTCTCCTCACCCCCGGCCCACTTCACTGGCCTCCACATCCCGATGTCCAACCAGGAGGGCAAGGCTGTGCTTGGCATGCCCATGCACTCGGGGGTGCGCCGGCTCGCGGTGGGCACGGGCATGGTGGCCACACGTGGGATTGATGTGCTGCGCCGACGCTCGTTTTGCTCACTTGTCTCAGCCAAGGACAACCCCAATAGTGACATTCCAGCAAGGGTAACAAACCTCGAGGTCAGGCTCAATTCTCTCGACAACGGTTCTATTTCGCTGAAAGGTGAAACGACCATTTTAACTGTTCAAGTTGCTAGGCTAGAGGTCAAGCTAACATCTGTTTGAAGGGGGTTGTCGGTAGTCCAGTTTGTTGTTGGTGGCGCCGGGGTTTTTGCACTTATGAGCTCTGGTACTTCTGGGACTCTGTCAAGATCAGGGGGCTCTTTGTTGAGCAAGCGCTCCAAGCTTTCTCCGAGCATAGAGCTGTGATGGGCACAAAGGAATCTTTTACCCTTTTCGGTGCAAGTGATATGTTGAGTAGGTGGATAGGTGGTTACTTAGGCTCGACATTTGAACAACAAGATGTGAGAAAGGAACGTCAGGTAAAAAAGAAATGAGGAGACAACCATTGGATTATTTGTTGAGCAAACATTGAAAGGTTGTTTACGTTCATATTTATACTAAACTTTTATACTTGTTTATGTCACAAACACATCCAACATGTTGTGCTACATTTAAAACTTTTTATGCAATACAAATTTCATTAGTTTTAAATACATTGAGCCTTACAAAGATTTAAACTAACTACTTTCAAGTGTGTGATAATAATAAATTAAAATCCTATTTATTCTAAGATTAATTTGTGTAGTAGCATAAATATAGTGCATATTTATGTGTATATATATTTATCTATCTTGGTAGACATCTATAAATTGGTATAATATCTTGATATAGATTTATAGTTTAGGATACTATAAAACAAAAAATCTAGAGTACATATGATACATAAGTGGATATTGTCACCAAATTATTATCCTGTCTATGTAAATTTTGGGGTCAGATGTGCCTCACAGGCTAAACTACGGCTAGGCATATACGGGTCAAAAGCTTGAACAAAAAATGCCAAGCCCGAGCTTGATCTTGTCAGATCGTAAACAATGATACATTATTATTTTCTTATTTAAAAGCACTAAGAGCATCTCCAGCCGCGTCCCCAAAGCGTCCCCAAACCGCGCCGGATTGAGCGTTTGGGGGACTTGTTTTGTTCGTACCGCGTTTGGGGGACGTCGCTCCCCAGCCGCTTCCCCCAAACGCCTCCCCCAAACATTTAAAATACTTTTTTTTAGCATTTTTATTTCAATTTCCACAAACTAATACATAATTGGGAACGTGGTTTACAGGAAGACACAATTTGGAACATGGTTTTCCACAAACTAATACATAGTTTGAACCATGGTGGACACAAATATAAAATTTTGCAAAGAAACTAAACCTAACTAGGCCGTGCATCGAAGGTTTCCTGTGTTCGTTGCTAAGAAAGAACAGTCGAGGGCACACCCAGTCACCCAAACTGGAAAATCCCAAGGGGCACACGCACTTCGAGGCGAACTATTACGGAACGAAATGAGCATCAATATCTAAGTAATATAGTGCATAGTTGATATTGTTAAATTTGTATTGAAAAACACTTTCTAATAATACCAATTTTATTAATCCAATAGTTCTCATTTACATGGATTAGTTCTTGGTAAAAAAAAACCTTAAAAACTGCGGGTGCCTTGTTCACTAGAACGGATATGGAGTAGTTTCCAGCGATCTGGTTTTTTTTCTTTTCCTTTCAGGAGCCACTAGCAATCTCCTGGGTTTGCTGCCTTGCTGGACCTTCCCAGCGTTCAATGGGCTGCATTTTTTGTAATGAACTTGAAGTCAAAACAATATTACACCCTGGTGTTAATTATCCTTTCTGCGCTTTGAGTTAGTGTGTTTGCGACGGTGTCAATTGACCACGACATAACACTGTAGTTCCGCCCCTGCCTCCAGACATCATTTTGTTTCACTATACTATTTGATTCGCAGGGTGATCTCGAAAGAGCTCTTTTTCTCAAAAACAACATCGAATCTGCTAAAGGAGCGGACGTTCACTCCAGTGCAGATTTGTTAGCTAAGCATGCTGATCAGGCTGTAGAAGCCATGAGGTAAAAAGGTCTACAGATTAATGTCGTCTGATTCAGCTTGCATGCATAGCGTTTAATTAACCAGCACTTGATTGATTTTAGCTTCCCAGAATAATCTGGCACATTTAGTATTCTAATGTTAGCCTATTTCTTTATTCATTTTTGAAGCCAAGTTATTGAGAAACAAGAAGTTCTTGCGGGGAAGTTTTGTAATGTTGCCTACAAGATTTTCGGTTCTGCTATCGTGCTTAGTTGCATTGATCGTATGCTGGATCACTACTGGAAGGATAAAATCGATCCGCGTCTGGAGTTTCTAGTTGCAGCTGGACTTGGGGATCTAGAGTGACTGCAACATGCGCACATCCCATGATATAAAACTTGCTCCTCAGCTCTGTGTTAAGTTGTTGTTTTATCTGTCATCAGCTATGGCAATCATATGTGTTATGTTAATGATTTATTTAGCAGGTGTTATGTTCTCCTCAAACTATTCAAAAACGGAATATTTTAGAAACCGTGGTATATTCCAGATACTCTAAAAATGCTTTGCATCGAAACGGGAAGCTTTTAACTCTAGAAACTGTGGCATTTCACAAGTAGCACTGGACACTGAACTCGACAAAATTGTAAGTTCACTGACAAGGGCATATCAACTTGACCGGCTGGCACATGCTTACAAACTTAATGCAAATGATTTGCTAGTCACAAGTTGATAAGTTGCCACTACACAAAGCAAAGTGGACAAGTCCAGTGTACATAAATCAGGCGCATGAACAACAAACTGCATTCAAAGAAATCTAGCATCAATTGCAGATATTAATCCAAAATCATAAACAAAAGTTTGACTAGTACCAGTAAAGCAAACAAAACATTCTTCCTCAAAACGACAAGTGTGACAAACCATTACACAAAACTTCCGGCAAGACAGAACGTAGATTATCATATCCATACTGAGCCTAACATAATACGCAGACACAACAATTCATTACTCCCACTTGATTATTTGCGCTTGGAGGCAATCACCATCGCCACAGACAGTTCTTGCAACGATTGGGCATGCATGGTACAAATAAGTGGAGCAGTGGATGGCCATTACTCCTCTATTACAGGTATAGGTCGATAGCCAGTTGCTCGTAAGCACGTAGCACCAATACCACAAGGAAGAATGACAAGTCTAAAAGCCCAAGTAAGCAGTTTAGTCACCCTTTCAGCCCACAAAAGCTCAAGCCTCCAAGAAAAGAGATGAAGGCAGTACATTAGAATTGGTCATTTTAGTAATAATATTTTGAAAAGTCGAGTTGTAGCCCCTTTACCTGTATCTTCTCAGCTCTCTCGTCGCATTTACATAACGCTCTCGCTGTAACAGGTAATACTCTTTGGCGCTCTACAATTTAACAAGGTAAAGGAAGCTCCGAAGGTCATATTCAGTGCAAGATCTAGCCTTGTAATCCTAAAATGTTAGGTAGGACCCAAGGGAACACAAATATGAAACGGAGTACATGTGCTATAAGCTCGTGAAATCATTACAACTGATAGTTTGCAGATAGTACACTAAATTTCGAACCTCTCAACTAATAGCCACAAAACGATTCCTAACCGTTAAAATTTGAATTCAGATCTTACACAAACTTACTCCTTACAAGATATACCATTTGCGATCATCGGAAATGAAGTTGTCAATCTTCTGCTAACAAATCAGAACATACGTATGTGTCTCTCATAGAAATATATTTACTTCCTGCTGGTAGTTACTTCCTCCGTTCCATAATTTTTTGCCTTGGTTTTAGTACGAATTTGAACTAAAACGATGACAATAATAATGGAACCAAGGGAGTACAAATCATTAGCGCCAACCAAAGGTAAAGGCAAAATGGAAAATTAATATCATGACAACACATAGTTGTCAAGTCAGTGTAACAGCAACATCTCGCTAAAATGCTGCCAACAAGGGTAGTCACTAAGCAACTCGTATATATGCATCAAACATAATTTTTAACCAGTTTGGAGAGTCTACGAACATCAATGCAGATGAACATATACAAGGCAACAAGGCATATGGGCGCATGGAAGATTATCAGAGTACATGCAGTGCTGTAAGCTCCTGACATCATTACAGTTCGATAGTATGATATGTATCAAAGTGTAATTCGTAGAAGGAGTTTGGAAAGGCTTAAGCAGCATGGGAGGTTACCAGACTATCTACGTGCCACCTACACCATTCACAACTTCGATCCCTATTCTTCTTCCACGAACGACTTTATGTCCATGTTATTCAGAGTTTCAGACACACGCACTTGCACAAAGGTGGGTTCTTTGCATCTGCGTAACCTAACAGCGCTTCTGAATTCCACAACCAAACGACCAATAACCAAACAGCGATACTTGAATGGGAAAATCTCATTTGCAACTAGTTGCGTCCGCACCCCATTTTTTGTTGTGACACTTCCAAGTTTCCAAAAAATGCAAACTAAAATTCTAGACAAACATTGTGTTGTGTCTTGTGCATCTGTGAAGTTTCATCCAAAAACATGTTAAAATGTGACCTGTGTAAAAAAGAGAAGACGTAAGTAAATAGTGTCACGTACTATTTACATATCATTTATTCTTTTTGTGTAGGCCACATTTTGACATATTTTTGGATGAAATTTTACAGATGCACAAGATACAATAGAATGTATGTCTAGAATTTTAATTTGCATTTTTTAGAAACTTGGAAATATCAGAACAAAAATGGGGTGCGGGCGCAACTAGTTGCGGAATATTCGAAGTTGGAAGTTTTGGTCTCGGCGAGGCGAAGAAGTGCGGTGTGCATGCAGGGGCATACCTGGCTGGAGAGACTGGATGAGTTGGAGGAGGAGGAGGAGGAGCAGGAGGAGAACGTGAAGACCCGAGCACGCGACGCTGGCGGAACAAGGGGCGCCGAGCAGAGCCGGGCAGCGGCCGCGGCGGGGATTCGCATCTTCGCCGCCAGGTTGCGTAGCGCCATGGTTGGTTCCCCTGGGCTAGGTCTCGCAGTCGGACAAAGATCAAAACGTGCCCTCGTGGGGCTGGGCTATCTGTACTCCAAGAAACCCTTGTCGCTTGGTTTGCAAGGTATCGATAGAAAACCATCACTTTTGATGTTTAGTCCTTAAGTGTTCGGTATCTTCCGGAAATTAGTTATTAAAGATTTTCTTTTGTACCGGGTTATTACATGACTACCGGACGGCCGTGATTAAATGTTTGTCTTGCCAGCTGCCACTATGGGGGTAAGTTGGAGCATGTAAAAAGAGCTCGGATAAATAACATGTCCTGGCCGAGCCGATTTTCCCTTCATGTCTATGTCTTCACCATTTTCTCCCATTTGTTTGCATATTGAAATAGGTCCATATCGGTGGTGTTCCGGAGAATTGCGGTGGAAATGAAAGGAGTATGTATGCAACCAACAACATTGGTGAACCTAGGCAGACTAGAGAAAGTTTATACTGCTGATTTATTTTCCCACGTGTAAACTCTCAGTGCGGTAGAAAATATTTTTGACATGCTTGTAATCTCATCTTAGCCAGAATCCCCGGTACTAATGTACAAGCAAAGTTCCTTGTCAGGTTTGTGTGAACGAAAATTGCTGATAAGGATCTCGTTATCCCAAATTTATCATTTGCTGATACAAATTTTCTAATAAATGTCCCGGTATACCAACTGTAGTGTGGCTTAGCTGACAGGAATTTCGCCGATTACCATGTTACACAAAATGTGTCATCATCTGACGGCAATAATATTTGTATAAGGAAAAACAGCTTTGTACTATAGCTCACAAAAAGAGGAACATAAAATTTTGTGTACAAATTAATTTTTATGTACAAATTGGACCATAAAATTGGTATTTACTTATTGCAATGTATACAACTTCTGACTTTCTAACTGGAGTGAACAAAATTTAATCATGGTAGCAGCAATAAAAATTTGCGCACCTGGCAGATACTACTCCGTACTAGTTTACATAGCAATTAATGAGCCTTAAATTCTAACCGCCTACAAAAATCCTTGCATGGCGCCTCTACTCTTCCCTTGACATACTAGTAGCGAATGAGAGTTTCCTCGCCAGCGCAGCCACCCCGGGCACCCACAACGCACAACGCGATGATCATGCCGTGCACATTTGGATGAACGCATCTAGTAACAGTTACTCTGTAACATGTGCGTGTGCTGTTTGTGAACCGGGGGGGGCTCCAGCGCCGACAGACACAGCAATGGATAGAATGTCTCTATTGAGTTACAACATGAGGGATAACCAAATACTATAACCAAGGCAAAATATAACAGATCTTTCAAACAAAAAAAGGCAAAATATAACAATAGGAAGAACCAGCAGAGCAAAATATAACAGCATCAACACCAGCTCACATAACACCAAGAACAAAGTTTTAATGGAACAAGCCCTCCAAGCATACTCCCGATATGTACTTCCACAATAGCCAAAATCCAAGCACAACATCTATAGAAAGAATCATGAAATGTTGTACTCCCTCCATCACATGAAATTTGTCTTAACTTTGTCAAAATTCGGATGCATCTAGACACTAAATACAGTAACTAGATACATCTAAATTTAGGCAAAGTTAAGATAAGTTTCACAGGACGAAGGGAGTAGCAAAGCACAACCATAATATATAACACCGATCATACGTGATTCCACCACAGAGTAGCATTATATGACACCATGAAGTCAGGTGTAAACAAACAGCCCTCTCAGGGCTAAGCCAACATGTCATGCAGAAGACTTCCACACGCACAGAAAACACACATTACAGAACAAACATCATAAGTTAAGATAAGTTCTCTGGTTGCCCTTCCTCTTCCAATCTTGCTAAGCCTTCTTCTTGGGGTCCTCTCCCCTTTCATCATGATGCTTCATGAGTGCTTTGCGCCTCGCAGCATTCTTGCTGGTCTCCCTTTTCCACCATATGTATGATGACCAAAAGTAAGTCTCTTTGGGAGGGCGGGATCTCAAGAATGCCTTCCAGCGCAACTCTTCAGCCGCCCGCATCTGAGCATGCCTAGCCTGCATATCGAAACTTGAACCAAGGTACCCAAATGTCCATACGTGCAATGCGTTGCTAGCAGTGGATAAGGTAAACGCTGAGACCAAACGCTTCCTTGTGTTCTCCCATGCTTTCCAGCCATATTCAGTAGCAGCTACCTTCCCTTCACTCATCAAGAAGGCCCTCACCTTGACTGGATCCCAATAGATATATACTGCAGAAGTGCCTAGCATACTACAAAGACCAAGCCCTCCTCCAAAGATTTGCATCCAAGTTAAAGATCTACGCATCTTCTTCATCCTCCTTTCTAACTGACTTGTGCGAGATTCAAGGGTAGCAGATCTCACCTCCAGTGCCCCGACTCTTCCCCCCAGCTCGGCTTGGCCCCCCGCTGCAGGCATGGAGTAGAACCGGCGGCCTGACGTGCTGGACCCTCGGATGGCCACAGCACCGATGCCCACGGCAAGTCGGCTTGCCGCCGAATGCATGGGCATGGTAAGTAGCCGCCCATTGGGCAGCTGCAGCCCACCACCCTCCACCAGTGTCAGGCGGCCTCCCGCACCGGCCTGCCCTTCCTTGCTGACGATGGTGGTGCAGACGCCGGTGAGGGACTTGGAGCTGCGGAGGAGAGGGCGAGGAGGATGATCCTCTCTGGCGATGCGGGCGGGGAAGCAGAGGCGGGCGAGCTTCTGAGCGATACCAGGGCTGGGACGTTGCGCGTCCTCGCCAGCGATGGGCCTGGCGGTGATGGCGCCGGTGAGATCCTTGAAGTCGGCGTCGACGATGGGCCTGGCGGTGATGGCGCCGGTGAGATCCTTGAAGTCGGCGTCGACGATGGGGGAGCAGACGAAGAAGCGCCCGACGAGATGGCCGTCCTCGCCGGTCACGGGTTCGGCGTTGAGGACGCGGGCGAAGAACCGGCGCTCGCCGGCGACGGTCTCCTTGACCTCGTCGCCGGCGGCGGCTGAGGCGTTGATGACGCGGGCGACGAGGCGGGGGTCCTCGCCCTCGCCGTCCAGCCCCATGGCGAGGCGGGCCTTGAGGGCCAATCGTCCCAGGGCCGCGGCGAGGGGCGCTTGGTCGCCGCCGACGACGGTGGAGACGGCTACCACGCCGCCTGGCCGCTTCGGGACCTCAACGGCGAGCAGGGCGCTGCGCGGACGATTGATCGGGAGGGGCGCGTGGTCCCGTGGATTCGTCATGGCGGAGTGGCGGAGACGCCGGCGGATGCGGGGGATTAGGGTTAGGGTTAGGTATTGGGAATTTGGGACCTCCGGGTTTGGGATTTCTGCCTGGTTTGGGCTGGCTTGTGGTTTGGTTTCTCTCTCTCCCCCACTCCCACTCGCAGTTGAGACAACGGGCAGATATGTTTATCTCTCCATGCCCCACTCACAGCACATTTTCGACGAGATTTTTTCTTTCTTTTCTTCGAATTATTCAAAGTATATTTATCGATGAGTAAGACACACGCGTATTTCAAGATAAACTTTGGCCGAAATATTTTATTGTATGTGAACCGGTACGTACGAAGGGTTTGCACAGGCGGCGGAAAGAAGCCATAATACCCATCTAGGGTTCCGTCCTCCTCGCCGGCGATACCGTCGGTCCGCTCCGCCTCCGCTGGCCTTGGGGCCTTGGAGGTGTAGGTGTGGCAGACTACGGTCCCTCGCCGGCGGGGAGTTTCCGTTCTTAATTTAGTTTGCTTTTCAGTCTCTCTTTTGGGATGGTGAGGCGGCGGCTACATCCTGAAGTCAGAATAAGGTCCTCCCCGCCCTATCCTCGCTCCGGTGGTGCATCTAGCGCTGACGGAGGGCGCGTGGAGTTGTGTGCCCTTCGGATCTCCTGGGATCCGGTCGGTTTTCGTGTTTATTGGTGTGGTTTCATGATAGTCTCTTCCGATCTACGGTTGTCATCATTGGCGATGGTTGCTGCTCTGGTGCGCTGGTCCTTTGGGGCCTTAGCACGACGACTTCCGTCTGTCTACTACAACAAGCTCTACTACGGCAAGCTTTGCCTGACTCCGGTGATGGAGGGGCGAGGACAGCGGCGCGCCTTCGGCTCGTGCTAGTGTTTGTAGTCGTCGCTACGTGGTCCGAGTACCAATTTGTAATTTTCTTTACATTTTGGCTTATTTGTACTACTGTTGATGATTATTAATAGATCGGTGGATTTCTCGCAAAAAAAAATTAGTATTATTTGATTCCTTTTGAAAAACACTTTCTAATAGTGTAAATTTTATACTAACAACCTTTATATATTTTGAGTAATCTTTGTTCAAACAGAACAAATGTAAAACGAGAACACCTTATTCGTTGGAATGGAGGGGCTAGATAGCATGGCAACAACCGATTGCTAAATATTGAAATTCAACCCTTTGGGAGCTCCTAGCACAAGTATCGAGGTCGACGCCGTAGGCCATGGGGGCAATGCTCCACCTACAACACGCCCTAGACATGCAAACCTGAATTTGGCCAAGAGTTGCCATTAATGGGAACATAAGAGCATCTCCACCGGTGCGCCCCAAAGCGTCCCCAAAACGGTGCCGGATCGAGCGTTTGGGGGATGTGTTTTTCTTTGTGCCGCGTTTGGGGGACGTCACTCGATCCCCAGCCGCGTCCCCCAAACGCCGCCCCCAAACTTATTTTAACATTAAATACTCTTTTTTTGCATTTTCATTTCAACAGGGGAAGAACATTTCACAAACTAATACATAATTGGAAACATGGTTTTACACAAACTAAGACATAGTTTGGAACATGGTTTTCACAAAGTAATACATAGTTAAAATATTGCAAAATGAGAAAACCTAACTAGTGTTGGGCATATTTCGTATGTTTCATGCCAAGAAAGAACACTCTCAGGAACTCTCACTCACCCAAACTGGAAAATCCAGCTGGTAATGATAGCCATGTTGGTCCTTTCGAGAAAGAACATCCAGAAACCTCCGTTACCATATTCGTTGCGAAGAAAGAACACTCGGCGTGTTCAATCGTCCTCCTCGTCATCGTCGCCGTGGTAGTGTCGGTGGTTGGACGTGTCGTCGAACACCTTCACGCTCATATCTGCGTCGCCTAGCTAGGAGAATGTGAGCAGGCAGCCGGCTTGGAGGTCGTGGTAGCGTGCGAATTTCTCCCAGCCGGTGTGGAGGTACATTTTGTCGCGCCCGTCGAAGAGCATGTCCACCGGCCACCGGCAGCAGTCGCAGCCAGCCTCCCACAGATGCAGCACAGCCGGCTCGTTGCGGCGACAAACTCGGCGAACTTGTCTGACAGCCTTTGGATGCCGAGTGGGTCGCCAATGAGGACGACGACGAACTCGAACAACATGCTTTTCATGAAGATACAACGATGAAGATAACGACTTCGCAGGCGACAGCGACCGTGCAGCTCTGCCACGGCCACGACCACGGCCGCGACCTCGTCCTCGGCCTCGGCCTCTTGAGATGGTGACGGCTGGAGAGAGAGGCACTAGGGTTTATGTGTGAGGGACGATACGAGAGCGCCCCTTTTTATAGGCCGGAGGGAGGCGGGGAGCAGTGACGCTCATTAACGCCGGCACAGAGAGCTAGGCGAGACGCTTCACTACGCCTCTGCGTAAACTGCACCGTCGCTTCGCACCAATAACTTCAGTCGCGGGGTAGGCGACGGTTAGATTAAACTTGAATGTGCCGCTTATGTGTCGGGCCCGCTTCTCTTCGCCTCGTTTTTCGTTGTGTCCGGCGTGCCCGGAGAGTCCCATGTGTACCGGGGACGGACTCGGGTTGCCGGACACCGTATTGGGCCGCGCCGGATGGAAGGAGGCTTTGGGCGCGGCTGGGAACAAAAATTTATCTAGCACGTCCTAAATAACTTTGGGGGCCGATTTAGGAACGTGGCTGAAGATGCTCTAACACGCAGTTCTACAAAAGAAAAATGCAAAAGACTTGATGCATCATATGGCACTACATGTATACGAGCTCAGGACCAACGCCTGGCACCCAACCAAACCACACTCAATAAGTTTTCATGTTCCTTGCAGAAATGAACAATACCCCTTTGTTGGACGGTAAAAGGCTTCTCAAAACAATTCTAAAAAAAGGCTTCTCAAAACTATTAATGGAGAAAACTATGACCGTGTGAGTGGAACAATACCAACGTAACATGCCAAAATAGCAAAACAAAACACTGATATCGTAACGCAACCATTATTTGCAAGGTGAAGGTTCTCTTTGAGACCCATGTCATCAAAACTCACATGAACTTCATCGTAGGATGTGAAGAAATATGTTGTCTCGCCTTTGCTCATGTACAAAGAAGAGGAGGTAAGAACATAATGCACAAATAAAAGAGCGAAAACAGGCTCATATATAGCATGGATAAATGCAATCTACAACTTTGAAAAAACCACAAGTTACGGTTTTGTACAACAAACTCTTGCATTGTTCATCTTAATAAAAAACTCTTGTATTGTTGCCTCATACTAGTTCTTAGCATCAAACTAGGAACCTTCTAGTGACTTTCCTACCATGGCTGCAGCAGAAAAAATATGACCGCGGTCGTACCAAGCGTGCCCGGTGTTGTTGGTGCTGCAGCGTGGACAACGGAGACAAGCAGCGCAGCTGTCCCATGGTCTCGTCAGTTTCTGCACTGTAGCCTAGCCTACAAACAGCACTACGCCCTCTCAACCACCACTCGCATCGCATGTCAGGCTAGCACTCTAGTATTTCATCTTGGCATAAAATTTTCTATGTCTTTGTCCAAATATAATTCATTCTCTATTTCATCTTCTTGGCATAAAGGCGCCACTAGGAACAAACAAAAAAAGAAACACGGTACAAGATTTAGGTATCGGTGATGCCATGTCGAGTCATCGATCACACAATAACAGAAAAAACACATCAGTTATTAAGACGTTCGCCATATGTAAGTACTACCATACAAATCAAGAAAAATCTTAGTGAGCTGAATGTGGGACGCGTGCTTTTAATCCCACACGTAGAGTTTCACATCCTACAAATCCAACAAACTCTATATGATCGACTTGTTTCTACTGAATCCTTGAAAATCCATTCAAAATACAGTTGGCCAGTTTCACAAGTACCGACCCACTTGTCGGCCTAACTGGCTATCATATTACCTTAACAAGTGAAGTTTAGAAAAAATAACTGAAAATAGGATACACAAACGAGGAGTAAATAAATACAACACGATTTTTTAAAAACTTATTAGACGTGAACCTATGGCTTATATTTTAAGAAATCTCTCCAAGAAAGTGCACCGCATCCTTCCTCATGTTTGTATTTTGGGAAATTTGAAAAGAGCGAAATGCATCCATAGCAAGTTGTCCCCACATATGATTAGAGCAAAGCTTTTTTCGACCTAGTACTAGTTAGGGCATCTCCAGCGGTCCCACACATTCCGGTCACTAAAACTGACCTTCCACATCAGTTTGAGTTAGACCGCGGACACGAAATTAGCCTCGTTAGCTGATATGTCTATTTGGGTCGGAGGTAGCCCCAACGGCCAAACCCATTCTTTTGCCCAAAATATTTTCTTCAATTATAATATAGACATTTACATAGTGTTGAAAATAAGTAAAAAAAGACTAGAAAATAGCCTAGCTAACTAGGGGGCCCGCCATGGCTAGCTACTTGTCATCGTCGACGAGGCCGATGAAGATCGGAGGCGCCCAAGGTCACCGCCAATGCAGAGATTGTTGAAGTGCCGGAGGAGCGGGTGGCCTCCCTTGGGCTAGCGCGAACGCCCGTAGTTAGATGGCAACTGGCATGGCCATCCCACTGAGCAAGTTGTTCGAGCTTGCTCTGGGCAATGGCCATTTCGCTCGCCTCCTCCTCCGTGAGGTTTGGCGATTGGAGTTCCTTCCCCTCCTCCAAGGAGCCCTCATCGTCCTCCTCCTCATCGTCGAAGCGGGTGTTGTGCTCCCTGTTGAAAAATTCGATGTCGCCTAAGTAAACCACGCGGCGGAGCGGGTTGAACTCCTAGGTCCCGATGGTGGACCAGTTGTAGGATTCGAGGGCGAATGTCGGGCCCTTGCGCAGATCCGGCAGTAGGATGAATCGGCGGCGACGGATCTCGTACCGGTGCTGGCGTCCCTCGTGCGACATAGGGGGCACCGGGACACGACTGTGGTTGAGGTACCAGCCCCCGCTTGGCTGGCCTGCATCCGGCCAAGGGACTTCAACTGGCGAGATGCCCCAGTGTTGTCCGCGCCAACACTGTCGCACGTGTGGAGGCAGGATAGCGCCATTAACGCGGCACAAGGAACCAAATCAATGTCGTGGTAGGCGGCCCCGAAACACACACAATCGCTGGTAGGCGGCCCCGAAAGACGATGAGGTGGACACGTGTGTTGACCGCACTGTGTCCACGAAGACGCATTTCAGACGCATATTTGGCTCACGAATGCGTCCGCACGCACATGTCGGTAAGTTTGCGTCGGGCTGATAGACTGGGGTTTACCCCCTTTTCTGTCCAGCACGACGCAAACGGTCGTTTGCGTCGACCGTTGGAGGTGCCCTTAGATGGAATGTCAGATTTTTATTCCGGAATATGCCCCTTTGTGACTCTGTGACAAAAAAAACTAGCCATATGTGGATTGTTGGTAAATGCTATGCTTCTACCACAAATTTCTTCTCCTGCTGCGCGGCCCTCCGTCCTTTCCGCTCCGCAGTCGACAACTTCTGGCGCAGACAGTCTTGATGCCACTGATCATCGGTCCAGCCTTTCGGTTTCTTCTTCGGAGCCGGCGCCTTCCGCGTCTTCACGAAGGGCGTCTTCGCCCCTTTCATCTCATTGCCCGGCGGCTTCTTGGCCGCTTTCTTGGCCATTCTTTTGGGGGATGTCGGCAGCGCCATGGATGGGGAGAGGGTAGCAGCAGGAGGAACAGAGTAGCGACGGTGGGAGGGAGAAATGAATCAGCGGGTGTTGGGAGGGCAGAAATGCGCGGCGGGAGGGGCGCGATTTGGCGGGAGTGGGGGACGAATTTTTTCCTGTGCCGCTGACACGTCGGTCCCGCCACTCCCCGCCTCGCTTTTCGTTGTGTCCGGCGTGCCTGGAGCGTCCCCTGTGTAGTGGGGACGAGCTCGGGATGTTGGACACCGTATCGGGCCGCGCCGGACAAAAAAAGGCTTTGGGGACGCGGCTGAAAACTTTTTTATCTGGCGCGCCTAAATACCTTTAGGGACGGTTTAGGGATGCGACTGAGATGCTCTAAACTCTGGTAAGCTGGATGTACAACAACCCTACTGCCCAACTTAAGATTGATTCTCACGCCTACATCTTTCTCGTGCAGGCATTTTGGGTTTAATTAGACTCGACTACTCAAGATACAGAGAAAGATGATATGCTGCATGCTAAGACTGCTCATAGTGGGAGTAGTAACATCACACAACTCAAGATATTTTGGTGACATGGCATGGCAATGAATGAAGAAAACGAGCTAGGTGGTAACTAGCTATGTTACCATAACATCACACACTCCAAGATAAGTTAAGTCTACACCATAGTAAATGACACAATGCATGACACCACATATTAGTAACATGACATATGTTATTAGTCTAAGTTACTCACCCCTATGACTAGGCTAAAATACTGAAATATGCATGCTTGCATAGGTCCATTCATTACTATATAAGCTTTACAGGCTATGTAAAATTCCTGGCTCATCGATATCTCAACTCTACACTGCAACCTAGCCTAGAGATAGATATCGGGAGCAGCAGTAGTAAAGAATGCTACCAAAAGGGCCACGAAATCTTTTCACAGAGGAGAGCGCAGGAGCGAATCCGGATTCCGGGGCACGCCATCTCACCACCACTCGCATCTCGGCTATTCTCTCTCACTCCCCATGCTGTGACTGAGCAACAGACGTTGGCCGCTCTAGCTAGTAGCACGTCGGGCGGCAGCCATTCGCTACGTTTTATCCGTTGTGTATATACTACATGCTCAGGGCATCTCCAGTAGCGTAACACAAACGGACGTCCGCCGGGCCGAAAAATGCGTTTGTACCACCTTCAGCGGAGCGACGCAAAGTGATCGGGCCGTTCGCGGCGACACAAACCTGCCCCAAATTTGTGCTTTGGATGCGTCTTTGCGGACGCTGCGCGGACTCGTAAACTGTTCACTCGCGTCTGGCGGACGTTTTGTCTGGCCCGCCTGGCAGAGACCCAGCGTCGATACGTCTTCTCCGCCAGTACTGGCACCGAGGTGTCGCTTCGGCAGTCTGCGGCCGCGTAAATGGCGATGCCTCGCGTGGCGCGAGGCCGTCGCCTACCTCTGCGCACGTAGTAATGGTGATGCCACGCGTGGCGCGGCCGCCCTGCCTCCGACCTATATAAATAGGGGCGAGGGCATCTCATCTCCTCCCACTAAACCCTAGCCGCCGCATAACCTCCACCGTAGCGCCGCTGCCGCTCAGCCTCCACCGGAGCCACCATCAGCAGCGCCGACCGCGGCCAGGCTGTCGCGCCTCCACCTCCACCTCCCACTCCACCTCCCCCGGCCTCGAGCTCCGACGGGGAGTTCGGCGATGACGACAACACAGACGACCTCCTCGACCCGGTCAGGGACGCCGAGGCCCTGGCTCTCGCGGAGGAGGAAGCATAGGAGGAGCGGGCGGCCAATGCGGCGGTCGACGCCGAGCTGGAACAGCGCAGGGTGGCCGCCGCCGCAGCCGCATAGGACTCCGACTCCGATATATCATGGTCTTCCGATGACCCTGATGCGCCTACCCAGGAGGAGAGGGTGGCGGAGCAGAGGGCTATCGTCGAGTCCTTCAAGACGCTCAAGGACGACGCCGCCAACGCGAGGCTGGAGCAGTGTGCTTGCAAGAGGACGCGGCGACGCACCGATCCATAGCGGCCGCATGGGAGGCGGCGGAGAAGCAGGCGAGGGAGCGACGCAACGACAGGGTCGGCCCGTCAGGCAGCTAGACTTATTTGCATAATTCACAGATTCTCGATCGAAGCGTATATAGGTAGCCTTCACGTTATCGGATGCACCTCGATACCGGATACGGATGGAGATCCAAGGGGACCGGGTAATCACTCTTGTTAGCGAAACAGTCATTTTATATTTTCCATGCCGAGTTTAGTGGTCACGTAATCATATGGACCTAAAATTGACCACATGGAAAATATTACTACCTCCATTCCAAGACTTAAGACCTATTTTTTTTTTCAGAAAGTCAAACTATGTTAGGTTTGATTAAGTTTTTTTATCAAAAATCATTAACATGAAAAGTACAAAATCAATATCATTAGATAGATAATGAAACATACAAGTGCAAATTTTGTTTTAGAAATATGGCTACTTTCGACCTGGGATAATGACGGTAACGGTCTACCGGGAAAGCATACTTCTATTAAGGCCGATTTTGTAGCCAATTTATATAATCCGTAGCAGAAAATTGCCCTTTAATGAATGTACACATGTGGATTTTGCAAAAACAAAATCGATGCATCGTGGCATTAGTTTTGTTGTTTATTTTGTTCCTGTGATTCAAAAAGTGCACAAATAAGAAAAATAATACAAGATTTAGATTTGGATCATGCCATGTTGAATCATACAGTAATGGAAAACACATGAGTAAAACATTCACCAATTATAATTAATTACAGTACACACAAAGAAAATCTTAATGCGTTGGATTTGGAATGTGTACTTCTAGTTAATTGCACTCATACGGGAGTATTAGAGCATCTCCAGTCGCGTCCCCCAAACCGTCCCCCAAACCGCGCCGGATCGAGCGTTTGGGGGACGTGTTTCGTTCGTGCCGCGTTTGGGGGACGTCGCTCCCCAGCCGCGTCCCCCAAACGCCGCCCCAAACATTTAAAATAATTTTTCTTGGCATTTTTATTTCAATTTCCACAAACTAATACATAATTGGGAACGTGGTTTACACGAAGACATAGTTTGGAACATGGTTTTCCACAAACTAATACATAGTTTGAACCATGGTGGACACAAATATAAAATATTGCAAAGAAACTAAACCTAACTAGGCCGTGCATCGAAGGTTTCCTGTTTTCGCTGCTAAGAAAGAACACTCGAGGGCACACCCAGTCACCTAAACTGGAAAATCCAGCGGGAGGATGGTGCCCTTGTTGGTTCTACCGATGAGGCGAACAGAAACCTCCGTGCACGTATTTGCTGCGAAGAAACAACACTCTCGTCCTCCTCGTCGGTGTCGTCGGGAGTCCCCGTCGCCGTGTGGTAGTCCGCAGCGTCTCGTCGAAGACCTTGACGCTCATGTCCCTATTGCCGAAGTAGGAGAACACGAGGATGAAGCCGGCTTCGAGGCTGTGGTGGCGCGCGAACTTCTCCCACCCGATGTTGAGGTACATCTTGCCGCGCGCGTCGTAGATCGCCTTGACGATCCACCGGCAGCCGCACGAATGCTCCCGCAGATGCATCGTGCGCGGCGTACGCCGCCGACGTCGGCGAATGAGTCCGGCAGCCTCTGGATGCCGCGCGGTCGCCCTTGAGGACGTGGACGAACTCGAACAGGACGTCCGGCTCCACGTCCATCTCCGACGATGAAGACGACGGCGTGGGAGGCGACGGCGAGCGTTCAGCTATGCCGCGGCCACGACCACGACCACGACCACGGCCGCGGCCGCGAGGTCGGCCTCCGCCTCTACCAGACATAGCGTCGAGTCTTGTTGGGAGATGGTGGCGGCTAGGGTTTGGGGAGAGGCGCTAGGGTTTGTGTGAGAGGGACGATGAGAGGCGCCCCTTTTATAGGCCGGAGGGAGGCGGAGGAGCGGTGGCGCTCATTAACGCCGGCACGCAGAGCTAGGCGCGACGGGACGCGTCGCTGCGCCCTCT
Source organism: Lolium multiflorum (assembly GCA_030979885.1). Classification (NCBI taxonomy): domain Eukaryota; kingdom Viridiplantae; phylum Streptophyta; class Magnoliopsida; order Poales; family Poaceae; genus Lolium; species Lolium multiflorum. The sequence goes on from CM061752.1 coordinate 248,215,372, forward strand.
CGCGGAATCGCACTGTCGCTGCGCGCACAACTCCGTCGCGAGGTAGGCGTTAGGTTTAAATTAAATGTGCCGCCGACGGGTCGGCCCCGCCACCCCCGCCTCGTTTCGTTGTGTCCGGCGTCCCCGGTGCGTCCCCTGTGGGACGGGGACGGGCTGGGCGCCGGACACCGTATAGGGGCGCGCCGGACAAAAAAGGGCTTTGGGGGACGCAGCTGGAACGCATTTTCTGTCCGGCGCGCCCCAAATCCCTTTGGGGGACGCTTTGGGGGACGCGGCTGGAGATGCTCTTACATCCTGCAAATCCGACAAACCCTGTGGAACCTGTTTTAGAAACTCATGCACAATACATTTCAATCAAAGAGCTCTAAGTGTTCCACATTTGAGCTTGCTATTTATAACAACAAATTTTCCTTCTCCAGTTTCACCATAAGGGCATCTCCCGCGGCGCGACGTAAACGGACGCTGAGCGACCGTTTTCGTCCGCCGTGACCGGAAATGCGTCTGGGCCCTGCTCCAGCGGGACGACGCAAAGTGACCGGCCCGTCCGCGGATACGCAAACCTGGCCCAAATATGCGCCAGGTTTGCGTCTCGCAGAAACTATCCGCGTTGGGTGCATCCGGGCCCGGTCGGCAGTGACTATGTAAGCAAAAGTTTTTTCACTACTATTGATTGGCCGAAAGGACCATCTTTACAGAGATGGTTAGTGGAGTTAACATAAAACTACAACGACCGTACCTACTCGCTGTCGCGCGGCCAACACCGGCCTCGGTTACTCGCAATCGCGCGCCCTACTACTGGCCGCCGGAGGGGCCGGCGCCGTCGTCGAAGCGCGAGCGCTTCGCGCACTCCTTGCGCCGCGCACGCCGCACATTGGACACCTCGTCCTGCCGCCTGCAGCGTTCGAGGGCCTCGGCCAGAGAGGAGTCCCACAGGAGTGTCCTGGCCATGGAGTTGGCCTCCTCCGCCGTCGCCGCCTCCTTCTTCGCCTGGCACGCGGCCTGCACCCCCGCCAGCTGGACGAGGAAGCGGGCCCTGTCCCTAGCCGCCTCCGCCACCGCTTCGTCCCTGGCGGGGATGGCGATCGCCAGCTCCCGGTTCTCCTGCTCGACCCGCGCGGGAGAAGGAGCCCTACGCTGGAGCGAGCCTAGGTCGGAGCACATGAACCCACGAGCCATGGCCATCGCATGGATGTGGGATTCCTCCTCCGCCACCCAAGCCTGACGGCGCTGGCGTCCCCAGCCAGGGACTCGAAGGACACGAGCAGAACTCGCTGGTCGCCGGCGCACTCGAAGCGGTTGGGCACGGGGGGGTCATCGTCCGCGATGTCGTGGATGACGGCGTCCGCCGGAGGGGCCGCCACCATGGCAGCCCGCGCCTCCGCGAGCTCGGCCCTGGCGTCGGCGAGCTCGGCCATGGCGTTCGCGATCTCCGCCCTGGTCGCCGCGAGGCGCCCTTCCGCGCGCTCTGCTGCCTCCGCCACCGTCTCCGCCGCTGCCGCCTCGAGGTCCAGCTGCTGGGCCTCAAGACCGGCGGCGGCTACCTCCTCCTCCTCCTCCCGGGTTCCGGCACACATGAACAACGTGCTCCCAACTAATGTGGTCGGCCATGGATGGATGGTAGCTTGAGGTGCGCCCGTCGCCCCGCCGGTGTCCACCATATAGCCACGGCGGGGCGGGAAACGGCTGGCGCGCAGGTCGTTTCCCGCGCGCAACGCCGGCGAAACTTGCAATGTATTGGGCACGCGCGGGAAGGATCGTCGTCGCGCGGGAATGTTTAACGCCGGCGGCAGTCCTTGATGGGACGTAAAACGCCATTAGCGAGCTTGACGTTGTTCCCGGTTAAAAAATGCGTCCGCACCGCTGGAGGTACCCCAGACGCAAACGGTCACCCTGGGCCACATCGCATCCGCGGGCCGACGCAAACGGACATTTCGGACGTCTGAAATGCGTCGGCCCGCTGGAGATGCCCTAAGTTTTTGTGTGATTTCCAACTTGACCATCTAGCTGTGATGTAATGACAATGTTTGTCCATCAAAAGATATTTCCATATTTCACCGTTAGTATTTTCAGCAAACTGAAAAATGGATCCATGTGTTAGAATGACGTGGCAATTTACTAGGCAGGCAACTCACGTCCATATTGGCGACGGAATGTGGCTCATGAGTGTGCGTGTAACAACTACCTACACATGATCTGTTTCCGGAAGCTGATGGAACTTAGGAGAATTTGACATAATTTGGCATGCCGATAACAAAGTACCTGACCCAGTTGTCGGCCTAACTGGCTATCACATCACCCTAACAAGTGCATGCAGTTTGCAAAAAAAAAAAAAAAAAAATAGTAAAACGGTCACATTGTCGCCAATAAGTGGAAAGAGTTAATAAGAAAATAATTTTTAAACAAGGTTTAAAACTACCACAATATCACAACCATGGGATTAAAATTGGAATTTATTGTAATATTTTACACTGACAAGATCGTCAACATGTAACTTTGAGTACTCTACTCGCGTCATAAATTATTTTTCTAGCATTTTTAAGGCAACATCGAGGGCAAAAATAACGTTCGAACTATGATAACGAATTAATTAGAGACAGTATATAATTAAATTTTATAAATTCGAGGTAATTAAAAGAAAATCGGACGGACTAATATTATGACACATGTTCGAATTTTCTCAAAATACGTCGCTGCGCGCTATCAGCACAGTACAGGTACATAATTGATTGTCTAGACGCACTTCTACTAGTACTAATAGAAGTAATGCATTACGGACTGTTTCAGCAAAACGCAAATGCGGTTTGACGAAGGGAGTCCGAGAGATGACAGCGTTCGAGGACGGTGTCCACTGGCTGCCCCAGCTGAGTTCTCTTCATCTTTTGTCGACGTTCGTACACCACATGCATGTGATGACATCATATCATATGCAATGAACGAAAAACCATGTGTGAAAAAGATGGATGCCGATTATCGCACAGTGCACCTGTCCTAGTCCAGTGAGACCGAGTGCATCCATCCAACGAGCGGCGTGACATGACTTGTCCACCCGTGAGTCACTTGACCTAGCATATATAGCCCCCCAACCTCCCATGCGCCCACCTAGCTACGTGATGCCTCAAAACCTTGCCACACTTCTTGTCAAGTTGTCAGTACATACGTTTCAATAATTTGTTTAGGTTTCCTGCTCTTTACTAGTTAAATCAGCTGCCGCCTGATGGTTTTCTAATGCTAATCGATACGTAAAGCATGTAATAAGATACTACTGGTAGTATAGAACACGTTGCTAGCACGTAGCACTAGAGAGTAATGTCATTTCAAATTCAAATTGCATTTAATGGTATTTATGACGGCTCAAATTCATCAGGCATTCTGTTCTCAGTTCTCACTCGATCCAAGCTCCCACCAATTTAGGCTCCGTTCGGTTTGGAGGAGTTTCAAAGGAAAAAGTACAGGAACAGAAACCGGAGGAAAACTAACCAGAGCAGCGTTCGGGATGCAGGATTGCACCCATCGGATTCCTTTGGAAAGTTCATGTTACCTGTACTTTTCACGGGAAAACAAAAATGCACCCAGACCTCGTGGAAACTTTCCTACGGACGGAGCGCCATGGCTTTTGTGGGCCCGTGTCCTTTTGGATTCCTGTGATCAACTCTCCTTTGTTCCGAACGCTCTCTTTTACAAAACTTCCTGCGTTTTCGTGATCCTCAGTTTTCTCACTGGACACCTTTTCCATTCCCGTGGTTCTCTGCATTCCCTGTTTTAGAATCCTTCGCTCCGAACGGGGCCTTAGTGCAGCATTGGCATCCTTTATTTAGTTCGGTTCTGGGTTTACTCAGAGCACCTCCAGCCGTTGACGCTCCCCGCGGTCAAATCCGGGGTGAAGCACCGCCGAATTGGACGAAAGTTTGGCGTGGGGAGCGCCGAACTTCTAGCTGTCCCCCAGCTAGGCGCCCGACGATCGGCGTATTTGGCTCTATTTGCGGTGAGAGAGCTACGAGTGGGGGGGGGGGGGGGATTTGCGGCGAGAAAGTGGCGGGGTTCGCGTGTTTTCTCGCTGATAGAGCGGGCCCGTCTCCGCTTTTCTCTCTCCCGGACTCCCCGAGTGCACCCCGGGAGCTCTCCGGGTGGATTTAGGCCCTTTTCCAGGGGGCGGGGAACCGGGGGCGCGGCTGGGCCGAATAACGCCGTCCGGATGAAAAAAAATAAGGGTACAGGGGGCCTCGTCGGGGAGACGGCTGGACGTGCTCTCAAAGTCATGCTTTGTAAAGTTTGACCAAGATTATAAGAAAAAATATCAATATCCATCGTACCAAATACATATAATATGGAAATATACTTTATGTCGATTCTAATACAATATATTTTGTATCATATTGATATTTTTCATAAATATTTAGCCAAAGTTTATAAAGTTTGACTTTCACAAAATCCATATAGAATTAATTGTGAACGAATGGCAGGATATATATATACATATGTTACGGGGAGGCCCAAAATTGAAGCCTTGCTAGATTTCTTCATACGCTCGATATGGAATTGTCGCTCGGATGATCCACCACGAGATAGCTAGACTGATCCATGAAACTGTTGTTTCTGGTCACCCGTGAAATTATTATTTGAACCAATCAGTTCCATGTCGTCAACCTTGGGTCCAAAAAAAATGTGGAAGTATGACCTGAAGAGGTCACATTGGTTTAATAACATGGATTTACGCACCATTGGATTGGATCAACTAGCTAGGCAAATTTCCTAAAAAAGATACCTACGGAAATATTGTGCATATACTACTATATAGCATGTCATATAGTACTACCTCCAATCCAAAAAAAAAAAAGCATGGATTTTTAGTCAAAAGTAGTTTGGCCAGACATATGCACAAAAGTATCAATATTCATAACAGTTTGTAAATACACTAACATAATACATCGTATCCCGGATCTATTGATATAGATTTGGTAATATAGACATTTTTCATTTAAAAAACTTAGTCAAATCTAGGAAATGTGCAATTCTGACTAAACTTATGTCTTATTTTATGGAATCGAGTTAGTACATAGAGTAATACTAATACTACCTCTGTTCTGGTGAATAAAGCTTATATTATTTTTTTAAAGCTAAAACATGTAAATTTTGGCCAATGTTGTGCAAAAACAAAATTAATAACATGTGAAATACAAAATAAATATTATTAGATGGATCATGTAATATATTTTTATATGATATCTATAGAATATCGTATTTGCTAATATGTTTTCTACAAGCAATTATCAAACTTTTATTGGCTTTGTTTTTCAAAGAAAAAAAACTTAGGCTCCTTTTATTTGGAGGAAATGTGGAGAAAAAGTAGTGGGTTAGAAAATTTTCCAAAAATGCTATTGTTCACTCCTTTTATTCGTACGAGTGGTGAAAAGGAAGATCAAAGAAACTATTCCTTTGGGGCTTAGTACCAAGCCAAATCATACCCAAAAAGAAAATTCACTCACAACTCATTCTTCAATTCCTATGCACAGGGAACGAGGACAGGTTTACAGATGTCATTCTTTTCTAGTATTTCCATATCTACCATATTCCTCTGATTTTCCTATGTGAATAAAGTGAAAGAAGGCCTTATTAAAAAAAAAAAAATTGGAACCGAGCGAGAGTATTCCGCACAACACAGGTACTAGCAGTAGCTGTGTCCATGGAAGAGAATCTTTAAAGTGATCTACTCCAAGTTCTCATCGAATTGAGTGTCATGCCGTCTACTGTAGTAGCTAGCCATTGCTCGCCATCCCTCCATCCCTCCGGTCTCTCTCGTAGAGCAGAGGTGTGGGCAATCTGTCACCGAATCACGGACGGGCTTGACCACGCGCGCAGCACGAGGACACTGCGGCAGCTGAACCGGAGGTAGGACGGTAGGACCGATCGATGCCAACGTCAACCCCTCTGCGACTGCGTGGCGTGTTTGGCGTATTTTTAAAACTTTTTTGCTTTCTTTTCGTTTTCGTTTTCATTTCTTTTTTTCCCTTTTTCAAACTTTCTTTTCATTCTCATAGATTTGTTTTTCCATTATTTTCACTTTATTTTTTATTCCCTTCTTTTTTCTAGTTTTAATCCTTGTGGGGCAAATATACTATGACTTAAGAATTAAACGAACATATATTCAGACATGCATCAATACTCTCTCCGTTCCTTTCTATAGTGCCTATAGATTTTTGGCATTTGTTTCAGAATATAAGGTTGTAGCTTAGTTTATTTTCAATTACCCCCTCCCCGTTCAGCTCCTAAATCGTTCAGCTCCCAAATTTGTTATGGTAAGTTGGGAAGATACGGATTTCCTAAATTTTACGTTGATCTCAAATCGTTTAGCTAGAGATCTTGTGTAAAAAATACTCTTGCGCTAATTTCCGTGCTAAAAAACTATAGGCACTATAGAACGGAACAGAGGGAGTAATATTTTAAAATTATATGAGCATTTCTATCAATATGCATGAACGTCACTTTTTTTGTACACGAAATTCATTTTGATTTTATTTAATATATGTATTATACATATATTAACTTTTATTATTTTTTATAAATCTATGAGTATTTTGAATATTATTCTTGAACATTTATTTTCTTAGACGAGAACACTTATTTTGACACACCTGAACAATTATGTTGTGTAGCACATGCATTTTTCTTATAATAAATATATAGCACATATGTGAAAGATTCATAAGAAAATATGTTCGTTTCAAGGGGCGATGCCAGATCAGGTTCATGTTGAAACCCTTCAGACATCAGAGCCTCTGACTTGTAGGGAAACTCTTATTTTATGCCTTAAGCTTCAAATAGGGCTTTGACGCCTAAAGGTTACAGCATGGGCTGCATTTGGTGCAGCTCAGGATAAGATATAGTATTTCTTACAAATCTCGAAATTAATATATTTAAAAGGATGTTCGTGACAATAACTGTCCATGTGGTTAAAATACTTGTTTGGGCACCTCAAAGTAGATGTTCATGCTTTCTATAACATATAATAATATTTCCATGCATATATTTTTAAAATAGACAAAAAGAGCGTAAAATATATAGTAAGATAACATCAAATTGATAAAGAAAAAACTAAATATAAATTAAATATAAAATAAGTCGAAAATAAGTAGAAAAAGGTAATTTGTGATACTAGGGGTCAGCCCAATGAACAATTATTTTGAAACATGTGAACATTTATTTACCAAAACATGAAGCAGCTCTTCCAGATATGTTAAGATTGCTTATTATATTTATATGTACTCGCTCCATCCTAAAAACTAATATGTCACAATGTTAAAATTCGGATGTATCTAAACACTAACTCCGAATTTATATAAAAATCTTGCATATAGGAAACAAATCTTGTTTATTCAAGGGACAAAAATGTTGCATCCCAGAGTTTTAAAATTTTAAAAATTGCATCTACGGGGAAAAATATAAAAGAAAAGATGGAAAACCCCATTAAATGAAACATATTATGAAAGGAAAAATATAAAACGATAAAATCCAAACTAATTCATATCTAAAACTAGAAGCAACGCATACCTACAAATGAGAAAATGATGAACGAAAAAACACCCGAACCATATCGAACAAAGACACGCGAATACTTATCAAATTTCCTCAGATCTAACGTCTGAAAACATGGATAAAGAAAGACGGTACACTCTTTCAAGCAACATCACAGTTCCAGCACGGTGCTAGCCACCACTTGTCACCCTGGTCCGAATCCCTGGTCCACAGATTCAATTCCTCTTTTTAGCTTGCCTCAAAAAAAAATTCCTCTTTTTAGCTCTTGTGCTTCCTTGGTGGGCCGGCCCACAACTGCAAATGCCCACGTGAAAACAGATGAGCGAAATCCGTCCCAGTAGACAAAAGTCCACGCGAGGCACGATTACCAAGCCAAAAATGAGAAAACACACAGAACACTAATCGCAAAGCAGATACAATCAGACAGTTTAACATTCTACTGAGCTCTAGCTTAATTCTCAGTACTGAGAATTAGCAAAATCGTTATAAAAATACACAAACATGTGTTTCAATATACATGAGCGCTTTGCGTCCAATACATGAAACTTTACTCGTTAAATTGATTATGTGAAATTAGTGCACAAGGAATGTTTGGTTCAGCTGTCTGATAGCGTCTCTTCAGACGAAGCACCTGTGTTGCTCGCAGTAGCGCCGTTCAGCCCTGCTGCCATAGCAGCGGCCCTCTGGTTCAGATCCATGGTGTCACCGCCGGTCTGGAAAACCTTCTTGTCCAGACTGTGCAACTCCACTTTCCTCTTCAGAGTGCGCTTCAAGGGTGCATCAGGCATGACATGCGGTTTCTTTTCGTCAGGGAACAGAAATGCAGCAGCTCTCAGGCTATCATTCAGCGAATCAGCCGCGGAATGACATGGCGCTTGCGTGTTCGGCCACATCTCCGGGTTAAGCCAGCTTGTACTGGTCTTGACATCCTTCGTAAGCCACTGAGGAAGGCTGTTGATTGGCTGTTGGTTCATGGGAAAGACCTGAGACATTCTGTCGGGTACTTCTTGGCACCAGTGTGACCTGTTGTCATAGTATGACTTGTGGAGCTTCGATGTCTTCCTACGCCTGGTGCCACTTTTTCCGTGTGAGGAAGAAGCCACAGGGAAGCTTCCCAGAGACGAATTCCTCAGCCCGTTATCAATTCCATGAAAGTTGTATCTGCCCAGATTTGATAAATGATGCTGGCCTCTATCTGAAGCACGAGCATTCCGAAGGTACACATCACCCATGGAAAGGTTTGTTTGGGCTGCAAGAAATGGAGACTTTGAGCATCCAGAGCATGAACTGTTCCCAACATAATCTTCCGCTATATGCAGAGGTGGTGCAGATCCTAGAGCAGATGTTCTAATTGATTGATGTAGATCTACACCTAGAAGCTTCTTTTGCTCCTTGTCCCATTGCTTAGCAAGATCCTCGGGCACTCTCGAGCTTGAGAATTGTAGTCGTGTATCCCTCATCATTGCATTCCAGTTATTCGTTCCATACCTTCTCACTCCAATCCATAGAAAATCTAACTCTTCTTCCGACCAGGGAGCCTGGCGTCTTTTGTAGGAGTATGTACCGAGCCTTTCGGTCAGTAAATGTGATCCACTAGACTTGCCTCCATGAAACAGCTTGTTGTGCCCCAGGGTAGACATGCCGCTGTCCTGGAAACCATCCAAGCTGAGATCTAAACTGAACTCAGGAACCTTATCCATTATTCTGAATTTCAGTTCTGAAGGCATGTTCTTTGGTTCCTTGGAACTTCCAGCTTTCTGTGACGGAGTTGGATCAAAAAAGTTTGAATACAGGGTATGCAATGTTGAGGTTCCCTCTTGATGTTTCTCTTTAGCATGGATGGTATCTTTCTCCTTTGTAAAGAACAACCTTTCAATTGGTTGAGAAACGTGTTTCTGTTCAGTAGCAAAATGATCCTGTAGGTAGCACAAAATGTTTAACACATAGATAGATAAAGTGGTATAATACAAGTATCAAGATTGTAAACAATACGGTGACGGCAAAATAAAATGTTCAGTTTAGAAAACCACCCACAGATCAGTAAAGTGTGAAGAAAAAATAACAAACTAATTTGAATGAAGGGTACAACTATGTTCAGTTAATCCACTTCACAAGTGGATTGGTGGGGAATTGGGGGGATTTTGACTTAGATGGGATTTAATCACCCTCAATCCATGCCAATCCCATTCAATCCTTGAGAAACCAAACAAGGCCTAAGTGGGTGAAACATAGGGATTCTTAGCGCGTGCCAAACAACCAATGAAGCAGTTCCTAAAAGATGGTACAAGTATGACTCTACCATTCTCACCTGATTCCTTTGAACTGATGAGTCATTCAGATCGAGAGGACTTTCTTCAGGTGATTCAACACAATTCAGGTTGATCTTCCCTGAAGTAAATTCGCCTTTCTTATTCTCCTGGACCACTTGATCAGAAACCTTTGGATTTTCCTGCAGTTTACCCCTCTCATCATTATCACCGTCCAAGACAATGACTGGAATATGTTTTGTTGAACCTTCAGATTCTAGAGGACCATCTGTAAACAGATACACTGGTTAGTTTCAACCTATTTAAATTTATTTATTCTGCCTTGCTACCTATGAAGAAACCCATTACCATGTAACTCCTTCATTTCAACAACATCTGGTGCTTCAGTAACATGATGTAGAGTTTTTCTCAAGTCCTCTGCTCTTACATCTTGCTTACTGATCTCTGGCACACTAGTAAATTCTGACACTAATGTACCATTACGTTCTGAAGTTAAGCTTTGGTTTACATCTTCAGCATTCTGGTGGGAAACGGTATGCTGCATGTATGAACTACAAAAGGAGTATTGAATTAGTTATTCCCACATGTGTATCTACCAATAACATCACTCCAATGTCAAATGAAAGTGCTTAACAAGCCCAAGTACGTTACCTTTTTTGTTCAAGTAAGCCTTGAGATGGTACCTTTAGTCCAGTAATTGTTCCTGTTATAGTCATCTGCACATAAAATGTGTCATACGGTTAATGATACATGTGTAATTTTGGATCCCTTTAGCACTGCTAAATGCATTTCCAATAATATAAGGTGCAAACAGCTGTTCTACAGCTTCCATAACCTTTTAGCACTTCTACAACTTCTTTCTTGTTAAGTAAATATGATTCATTGTTGCTGATGAGTTATACTACCATGAATATGAGTATAGATTTTAACGAGTGCCAGAGTGGTAGGATAAGGGGGACAACATACCTTATATGCAGTATCCAAAGAGTTGCCACCGGTTTCTTTGAGCAAGGGTGCATCACTAACTAAGAAACTTGGTGGGCTGCATGTCAGTGTTGAGCACCTTTTTCCATTATCTTTTGAATAATCTTCCTCTGCTGATTCATCCAAATTAATTTTCCTTTTGACACGCCTACGGAAGGTGAGCAGAGGACTAAATCTGTCCTTACACTGACTATGTCTGGCCGTATCATCTGGCGCTTGATGATAACTTATTCTTGCAGGGGCAGAGTTATTAGAATCTTCTGCCTGGTTATTTGTCCCGTCACCATGCCTAAGATCGCATGCATAACTCGGAGAAGGAATTGGATTAAATGCATCATTACTGCATTGTAATTTATCATTAGATGCCTCGGCTATTGGGAGACTGGAAATCTCAGGTAGCTCTGTGTGTGGCAATGATCCGCTCAACTGAATTTCCTTTTGTTCTTTCTCTGATTGATGCGCACATGGCTCAGCTGTTTCTTTTTCAGCGCTCTGTTGCACCAACTTGCAGGCATCATGTTGCTTTGTAGAGGTAGACTGCCAATTTTCCAGAGAAAAAGCATAAGATGGAAAAGAAGGTAGACCACCAACATATGCATATACAGTCATTTTCTTATAGTACCAAATTTATGGCATAATATAATTCAGAGCATATGCTTGTAACCTCCTTATTATAACAAATATAGTGTCCTGATAACATGCAACTATTGACATTTTAGATACAGATGTATGCATCATATTGGTATATACAATTTTGAAGCACAAATGGTAGAGTTCCGAAAAACATGTAGTTCATATTGTACTGTTTGGCACGGCAACTTTTGTGCCCTCCTTAAAAGGTCATGGAATTATTAGTGGCTCTGCTGCCATCTTAGGAAAGGCGGAGAAACCAGTATCGGCAAACCTAATGCGGACAGCCAGATGCAGTAAAAATAAACATTTAATATCGAAAACTCTACAATTAAGGGAAGAGACAAGCCAGGGTTCTCCATTTAAACAAGTCGTTATCGGCACCAACCTCATGTTTCGAAGCTTCACCACAGGCAACCCCGCCGCCAGAAACGGGAGGAGGCTCGGGAACCACGCCGTCATCCGCCCGGACCTTGGATGCGCCGCGCTTCCTCTTGTAGGTTACTGTGATCCTGGCGCTCATCGCAGACAACGCTGAGCTCTGCCCGAATCACCTGCATAGCAGAGCAAGATGATGACCGTGAGGCGTGAATACTCGCATAGGCTCGCTGGAATTACCAAGCGGGCTTTAAACGCGGACTAGAAGATATCTCCATCATGCTGCTAGGGATGTAATAAGGATAAGGGCAGCCTCGATCTGTTGTTTCCATATGGACGACACATTTGAAAACTTGTAATAAGGATAAGGGCAGCCTCGATCTATTGTTTCCATATGGACTACGCATTCGAAGACTAAGGTTATACTATCAAATTCCATCTACACATGTTTCCAACTTCCCATCAGTGTAGCCTAACACGACACTCGCGCATCCGTCGCGCAGTAGAGTAAGCGAAATTCCCCGGCCGGAACAGGTAAACTACGATGCCATGCATCTGAGCTGAAATGCACACGACACTACCATCTCCAATCCTGTGTTTACCCCTAAGCAACCTTGAACACTTCAACTAGTACCGAACCACCATAACTCCGAGCTCCAAATAGACATTGCCCCCCTCACCGGATCATGAAAAATCAATACCGCTAGAGCGAACGATTAGAACTGGCGCCTTGAGGCTCCTCCCCACTTCCTTTCCCCAACTCATCCGCTCCAACAAAAACTAAATCGCCAAAACACCATCCGCCACTCGCGCACGGAGGCCAGGTCGAGAGAGAATCGGGAGAGCGAGGAAGGAGGAGCCATTTACCTCGACCGATCCGGCGGCGGCGGAATTTCGGGCGAATGAATTCCGGAGGGAGAGCGGGGGACGGATAGGGACAGGCGGGCAGGAAAAGTGTTTTTTCCCTTGCTCATTTTTCTTCTTCTTGAATGCCTAGGAGAGGTTGGAGCAGCGGCCGCATTCATTCCTCCGCTGATGTCATTGGACGGGAATGCCCTCTAGAACCTGCGCGTGCGCGTGCGGCGCAGGTGCCCAAGTGACGTTACCCCGAGCGGTGCGGGTCATTTTTTTTTTTTTTTTTGCTTTTTGGGGAATGTTTCCCTCCGGCGAGTACCGGGCGGTGTTGGCGCGAGAGTGCTCCGAATTCTACCTTTCGCGTGGTCCAAACGCAGAGCTGCTCTACTGTGCAACCTCCAGGATGAACCTTGCGATGTGTCCACTGAAATTTACAACACAAGTTTGAAATACCATCTCTAATAAAAAGACAAACTGTTTTTGAGTTACTGATTATTATTTTCTATATACTTGTAGATAGGTTTTAATTTTGCGTTAAAAAGTGTTAGCAATAACCGCACTTTGATAGTGGCTAACAGCCTAAGACTCCTTCAGTGAATATTCTGTTGATAAGGAATATACTGAAGCAAATTGCCAGGCTATTGTCACACCACTGAAGAAAATTATATAAAACACCATGTCATCTTCAACACTCCAGACATAACCTGAACTCAAAGCCAAATTTGCTGTCAACACTTTCTCCATCACGCACAGCCAGCATCACCACACACACAAATTGGAAGTCTGAACCAAGATCACACATCATTTAGCGCACAATAGACAAGCAAACAAATACGTGACAAGTCGCACAATGTTATCTGGTATATAGATTTCTTTCTGCTTGCTCTGTTGATTTACACTGTAAATTTGTACAATCTATAACTGAGGTGGGAAAAGGCTGCTAACACATTTGCTTTCTCCCAACGACCCCTGCCCCGGGGTAAAACACAGGCTGGCTTCAAACTTGCCCTACAAAGAATGATTCGCCTCGCTTTAAAAAAGGTGTGGCTTCTTTTTCTAGTATTAAGGGAGGAAATCCCATCCCAACCCTAGTGGCTACCTATAATATAGCTGGTGAAAATGTAACCCAAAGGAGGCACGCACGCAGCGGAAAAGGGTAGAGAAAAAATGTACAACAAATGAAGATATAATCTGACGAGGTATATTAGCTCGAGATTTCACGGCCCTAATCCTGTAAAAACTGGAAGGCGGGGTTCTCGAGCAGCTCCTCGGCAGGTTTGACGTCCGAGAAGTCCTTCTCCTGTATCGCGTTGGTGATATCCTCCACTGAGAATGGGATGCTGAATTGCAAAACAAAATTGTTAAGGCATGTGGTCCCAAGCACCAACTGGGCAGTATTATATCAACACCATTAGATAAAATGGTACCCATGTTACCTTGAATTATCATCCAACAGAAATGAACTACTTTCTGCATTGTTGGAATCCTCTGTCATTAGGACCCGCATGTTACTAAGAACCTGAAATATTAGGGAGTCCAGTTATGTTTGTCCTTTAATATGTGTGCGAAGTAGTACTCCATCCCTCCCATCACATAAGATGTTATTACAACAAAATTTTACTGCTATATTGGTTGCAATAACATAGTATTAAATTATGGGACAGGGGAAGTACATGCATCCTATAGCTACAACATTAATCAGGATTTCACATTTAGTAGTGATCATAAAGGTTCAGCAACATAGTATCTCGATTGATTCCGTGCAACCACAAAATTGTGGAACTTGTGTAGTTTTGGAGCCAAGAGATGGAAATAGCTCATTGATAAGAATGCATAATTGCAAATAAAGCAGTGAATTTCTTAAAGAAATGGAGCTCACATCTGACGATACGCTTTGCGTATTGTACTTGTCGTCCCAGTATTGTGTACAAATTCTGTATAATTGTTGGACACTCAAGATCTACAAATGCAAAGAATTGTAGCATTGATTAGACCAGGACGCTTTCATACTTTGCAAAAGAAAACATAAACCAGAAAAGCATGAGAAAATAAACAAAATCAAAAAGTGTGTTAACAGTTCTGAGATTTTACCGGACATAGATCATGGACTATCTCATCATAAGATATTCTGAACTTTTGGAATATAACCTGAAAAGAGTATAAAAAATGTATGAGTACTTGCAAGTTACAATCCACAACTGGGCAATATCAATTCAAATTCAAACCAAGCTCTTGCTTTATTCATCCAAATTTATGAATTGCGAATCTTAACGAATCCAACGACAAATATGGCAAAGTTATTGGATGATAGCAAGACAGATATACACGAAGCACATGTTATAGAATAGAGCAACGTACCAAAAAGCCAACAGCCTGTCTGATGTGCCTGATTTCGTCCCATGATGATGCTGCATACTGTAACCAAGAAACTTCAGTAATTTGAATCATATACAAAAAGAAACTACGGAATCACACAGCAGGCATATCACCTCGGCTGTTGCCTTTGCACACCACAATTCCAACTCAGCTAGGCCAGCCTTGACGTACTCGCCATTGCTGAAGGAGCAACACTCACGACGAAGGAGCAGACTGCAGAACAAACAATAATCATCTACTACACAAGCTTCTGCACATACAAAAATCAAAACTCCAGAAAATAAGCTCACCTATTGAATAGCTGTACATTAATGTATGAGAATATCTGGGTGAAAATTTTCTGAGCCAAGACCGGGGGTACCTGGGGAAAAACAAAACGATAGTTAAACATGCATCCAGCTGAAGCGAATCACATATAAACAAAGAGTCAAAGAGAGATGCATACATGATTATCTTGTAGAACTTTTAGAAGGACATTCAAATTCTCGATAATTTTCTGCCAATGGTTGCTCTGAGGTTGACCAGATGACCTTCCAGAAATTCGCAGCATGCTAGCTTTCATTGTTCTTGGAGCCTTGTGATTACCAAGAGCATAGTTAATAATAAATCACAAATATGTTTATGTGCATGTACCAACTAGCAACTTATAGGGCCTAATGCCTAATAGCAATAAAGAGCAAAAAACTGAAGGGAGGATATGTTACCTGGATGCATAGAGAAATCAAAGATGACAATTCCTTTTTAATATTATCACGGATGATTCCATATATCTTCTCCACGTAAGCAGTTAACTGCTGCTTGAAAAGTAGGGCAGGATACTTGGCCTCAACTTGGCGCACAACATCCGTCGCCTCAACGTGCATGTTGGCAAAAGATGCAGAGCGCAAGCCCTAGACAAACAAATTGACAACAACATAATCCAATTATCACATTTGGCAGTCCCCCCTTTTAATTATGACCATGAAAAGGAAAATGACATACTTGAGCCATTCGACCAAACAATGATGTTGGCTGAGGAGGCTTCTTTCGTGAAACACTCCCAGGTGCACCAGCAGCTTTGAGGCTTCTTTGCAGAAGGAAAAGTAAGCTAGACGTATTTGAGAGCCAGTAAGCAAGGTTGTCATTGTCGTCCTCATTCTGCATCAAGTACGGATTCAAAATGTAAGCTGACTTTGATACATCCAAAATTTAAAAGAACATTAAATTTATTTACACCTATTAACTGAATGTGCTACACAATTGTTATGCATTGATCTAAGGCCACAGTTCAGGTTCCAGATTACCTCTATTGCAGATCCTATTAACTGAATAAGACGGTCAAAAACACTGGTCTTCTCAGCCTCAAAAGATTTCCAGTGAAGGAGACATTTATATATGGTAAAAGCAGCAACAGGCTTCCCCTCACAGTAGCCAAGATTTTTCGCTACACAGTCAATTAGTGCATCAACGTTTTCCTACAGAAAAAGTAGTGTTAAGTAACCATGTTTACAGAAGCAGATTAAAAAAAAATATTGTTAACTTACCAGTTGCTTCTCTGCCGAAGATTTCCTTAATTTTGGATCACCGTTAGCATAATCCTTAAGAACAGGAGGTGCACTTTGGGGTTCCTGAAAAGGATAATAGGTTGCCTTAAGATTATGGGCACAATGGTTATTGACTAAATAGAAATATGGAAGTGTAAAATCCAAACCTTTGGCTCTTCAACCTCATGATAGCCATTCTCCAGGTTCTGAATAATAGAGAACGAAGCAGAAGAAGTGAGTAAAGAAGCATGAACATTTTAACACGGGGGGGGGGGGCAAGAAACAACATTGTAAGCCATAAATTCTACCTTCGGAACAATTGGAATCGACAAATGTTCAGACATGCTCCTGACTGGCGTGCTCAACAATGCTTGTCTTTGTACTTTCTCATCAGATTCCATGTTGGATATTTTTTCTTGAAGCCTAAAGCAGAATATCAAAACAAATAAGACAATCAACATACTAATCATGGTTTTCTCACCAATCAACATATGTGCAGAGATACTTAGGACAAAGAATAACCTTAGCATGGCCATGTTTAAATCATCAATTTTCGACTCAGCATCCATTGCCTTCTTTAGTCTTTCCTCGCTGATTTTGTTTGTTTCATCATATTTCTTTTCAGTATCATCAATCTTCTTTTCAAGAGAGCTGACCAGAGTCTGTAGTCATGAAATGTGAAGTGTTAAGTATAGCAACTAGCAAATAACTGCAAAAAAATATAAGAACGTGCTGAATAGTAGAATGACAGAGATTTCTTAGAAAAGCATAAAGCAAACAATAGCAGTTCCTTAAATTTATAGTAGAAGCACCAAAAGAAGCAAGTCCTTGTCAGTGCAGATTATGTTCAGGTCTCACCTTAAGTGTGTCATTTTCGTCTCTAAGCTTATTCATGAGCTCTGTATCTATAACAGGAACCTCTTTAATAACTGGAGCTATCTCTGCGACCATCTTGGCTGCCTCTCTCTCCTTCACTAGTGTGTCTTTTGTTTCTTTGTACTGTTGTTGCACCTCTTGCAAGGCAGCTTGCAACTTTGCATTCTCTTGTGATTTAGATTCCTCGAGATCAGCCTACAGCAAACAACCATGAATTAAGCAATAATACAATATCCACAGATTAGCTAATCAAGTATCCACAATTCCACTCCAACAAAACAAAAAGTATCCACAATTCCACATTGTCCTTCCATTGAAGAACAAGGCAACTTGCATACACAAAGAAAAATCTCTGATCCAAATTCCAAAATGTTTGTGATGACTCATATGGTGATGATACACAAAACCATGTAAGTTCACTCAGATCACTTTTTTGATAAAATGATGTAATTATTGAATGTGTGTATCAGATAAAATACATTACACATCTTACGAAATGCACATTTTACAGTAAGTCCAACCCAAACAGTAGGCTGAACCATTGACAACATATTTGTGTATGTTAAATCGAACTTGAAGTATATAAACTGCTGTAAATAAACCCAGATAATGTTTGGGATGCGGTATTCTTAAAGTAACAATGACATGGAGAAACTTTGTAATGAAAAACTCACTCGCATTCGCTTCTCCAACTGTAGCCGCCATGTGAGCTCTTCAACTTGCTTTTCCAGTTTATTTTTGGCAGCTTGCAAAGCGCCAGTTTCCCGTGCAGCCTGGTAAGCAATGAAAATGAGTAAGAAAGGCTGAACCTGACATGGGAGAGTATATTTCCACTTTTCATCGAAGTTTTCAGACAAGCAGTTCATTATACGAATGCCTATAGAAATCATGCACCATAAGGTATATCAGAAACCAGCAAATGCAGCATTGTATGATATCCTGTAATACCAAATTACCAGTGGTTGCAGGAGTGGAAAAGGAAGCCTGTTGACAGGTTTTACTCGAACAAAATTTCCAGTGTCCACCTTGGCATATATTTGTGAAAATATCGTAGATGGAGCATAACAAGTGACAGGTACACACGAACATACCATTTTGAGTTTCCGAAGCTCCTTTCTAGCAACTTTTCCTCTCCAGATGCATTGTGTAGTAATAGCAGCTTTTCTTGTTCTTGAATAATCCAACCTCGCCAAGAATTGACGGCACCGACTCTGAAACAGAAATAAGGATAATAAATATGAAGTTCAAAGAATATTTTGATCAGAGCGAGTAATTTGAATTTAGTGGTACACTTCGTAGAAAGCAAATGTGCGAAAGAGAAGTAGCAATGAAGTTGTAGGGTTACATCAAGGTAATATAGATCTGAGATATGCATCATGTTTAGAAAGAGATTAAAAAAAAAGTTGATTCATCTATAGTCCAGAACTCATAAAATTATGTATACTACTGAGCAGGCTTTCAGCTCCTGATTTCAGAAACTGAACTGGGATGACTGGAGATATGAGAGCCGACCAAAGCTTTCACTACTAAAGAGGAAGCTTCATAAAGTAGAATTCCTCTATAATGTTGAACCTAAAATAGCAACTATGAAGAAAATTTGTTTCAGAAATTGTGTTGGTTTATCACAGTTTTCTACAGAGGAAATCATCCAGCCAATTACTGTTTTACAACTGCTAAAAGTACATACAATCAGTGAGACATAACATGATCTCTGCGGCTTCAGAACTACCACTAACTATTGATTAATCTTAAATATTATATCAAGAGAAAAAACTAACACCTATGAACGATATTATTCCCAAATATTGTCCATTTGCTTGTATTCACAAATGCACACAACACAAGCTATTTTAAACTTTATGCTACCTGAATAATGATAGCAGCTCTTGTTTGTCGTCTCAAGTGGATTTCTTTACGTGCAGCCATCCCACGTAAGGATGATTGAATGATAAGCGCGGAAGCAGAAAGTGCAGTGTATGCCTTTCTTGCATTATGCATACGGTAACTAGTCTGGATTTTGAGTGAAGCAGCTTCTCTGCGGAGACTGCGGTAAACACTTCTCGCAAGTTCTCCTTCAAATATTAAAACAAAAGCCATGTCAGAAAATCATTGCATGAATAAAATTAATCAAGTAGGGCCAAACAGACTTCAAAAGAACAAAAATCTCACCGCGACAAACTGTCTGTATTTGTACAGCTGATCTTCGTAGTGCGATGAAACTCTTCTTGGCCAAAAATGACCGGGCTTTCCTCTGAATCATGCTAGCTGAACGCCCTAGCACTTCATTTCTACGAGCATCAAGTTCAGCCATCTGACCAGCGCGAAGAAAAACCTTTGTCTTGCCCACCTAAATAATCTCATTCGCAAAAGGCATATACAGTTTAGTCCACGCATCCAGGAAGGAGTTCTGTTCTTGGGAGAAATGTCTATGTTATGCGATTTACCCACTCACTCACTATAAAGCAAACTTGCAGCACACATATATTGCACACTGTTTTGAACATCTCGACTCTAGTCTATACAAGTAGACATGATGTAGGAGAGAACATATCTTTCATGCATATCAACATAGATATTATTAAGTATAGACAGAAAGATGGTGAATTTTTTGAACTAGCATCACACCCATATGTACCAGCTAGTATCAAATGCATTAACCATAGAAGGTTACATATGAAAAGCCTATGTCAGTCCACATTAATTAACAATGGTGTTCCTAAACAGAAATGTATAATCATTAAAATATCAAATACCACATATCAATAATGCTAAAATGATAGTTTCTCTTCAATGACCATACCTGGTAACCTTGTAGATCTACCTTCTCTAAGAGCCTTCTTACAGCAGTGATCTCATCAGAACTTGTATCAATGAACACAAACCAAGATCAGTAAAAGGCTCAACTAACTAAATCAAGAAGCGAGATCAGTTACCCATTGATAAGTAATTGAATACCTTCCACTCAAAACACTCGGTGCAAGAATACCGAAACGATCAATGAACTCAAGGAATGTTCTTCTAGTTGGATACCCAGCACAGCTTATCCTAATTGCTTCCATAACCCCCTGAGGAAGCCAATATTAGGACTGCTGTTGGAAGTCTGAAGCAAACAAAAAATGCCAACAACAAGAAAATCTTACTCCACATCTGAGCTGCTGAAGAACATTCTGGTTCTCAAAAATTGCTGGCTTCAATAAACTATTAGGCTTTACACAACGGATATAGTGGGGCTCGGTTGCACTCAATGTTTCCAAGAGAGATTGCAATTGTTGCTGCAGTTCACATATAAAGTGCAAATATTACAAGTGTGAAGAATTAAAGAGACTAGAATTTCAGTTGAATCAATAAAATAATAAAAGCAACTGATTCTGCACCTTGAACCTGGAACCAATCGATGAAAATTTTGACGATTTTGAGGAGTCCTCGGAGAGAGGAGGGAAAAGGCATGAAACAAACGAACATCCTGAAGCACCCAAGAGAGCCTGATGCTCAGCAATCACATAATCCTTGTTCTTGTCCAAAAATAAGTCAGTTTGATACGTTACCTACAAATTAACGTCTTCATTAGATTGATTCCAAAAATATAACTATCTACCAAAGCAAAGGCAGTTCATACTTACATCGCCAGCATAATGACATATTGTAAAGTCTGACCGGGATAACTTTGGCTTCACAAAGCGCTTGTGATTTTTGAAAGTTTGGTACAACTTCTGAGCAAATGTCTCATGTGTCGATCTTGGCAACATACTTTAAGACAAAAACATATGTGCACAGGTTAATCTATTTGTAAGATTAATTTTTTCTATGCTACAAAACTAACAGGTGAACACAATGAGATGATATGACTGATCCATACCAAGCTTCATCTAGAAGGGCAATAATTCCACCAGGTTTCTGAAATGGTATGAAATGAATGCTTAGATGGAACATGGCAAGACAGTAAACCAACATAACATAACAGCGTGTTACAGCAATGTCAAAGCTAGTACATAAGTTATGTTTAACTAGCAATTGGGGCTAAGTATCAAAGTGGTTAGCAAGTATGTCTAACTAGGTACGTTCTGCATTGACAGGATTTCTTTTGTTTCATGTATTCTTCCTCATCCATGCATCAGATGAATGTCTGAGATAGTAGAGAATTCTTGTTTGGTAGTTGTCTGTAATATAGGATCGGTGGCCCTATGTATGGCATGGACACAATATAAATAAGCTTATTTGAATGAGCTTGATTATTTTAGGCAAGAAAACAAGCTGCGTGCAAATACCTTATCAATGAGATCAAGAATATCCTGGTTGTCAACGAACTCAATGTAGCTCCAGTCAATTTCTTCTTTAGTATACTCTTCCTGCTCCATCTTAAAAACATGCTGCAGAAAACCAAAACTTTAGAGTTAACAATTTCTCTATAGATACAAGAACTCCATAACATTGAAGCTGTTGGCTGAGGACCCAACTAAGAAAGTTAAAAAACTTGCCTGATTGAAGTGTTGCTGGAGTTTTTCATTTGTCAGGTTGATACAGAACTGCTCAAAGCTATCAAGACCCAAAAAAATGTATCAGATCTGAGAACTACATATAATAAATCCATAATATGTTAAGGGAATCAGTGAGAAAAAAGAACTCATGAAAATATAATAAATAACTAGACAAAAATAGAACTAAGGAAAAGAAACCTTAAATACCATCACTACACATAAGTCCATATACAAGCAGACCTGCACACACCGACTGTTCAACTAACATCACCCAACTGATGATGTGATCATGATCTCCAGAACAAAAAAACACAAGTTCACATCAAACATGCAAAAAAAAACAATCCCAACGTTCATAAAAGAAAAGAAAAGAAAAAGCAACACAAAATGTTCTATACAAAGTGTTATATTTCTGCCATATACTACAGGCAATATGTATGATCTTGCAGAAAACCAACCCCTAATGAACCTTTAGCATGTAATCAGAGGTACTCCCTCCTATCCATAATAAGTGTCGTGGTTTTAGTTCAAATTACAACTAAAACTACGACACTTATTATGGATCAGAGGGAGTAGTAAGAAAGGCCTAACACTGTGGCACCTTTCATCGGTGGATAGAGTTCAGTTATTCAGAAAAGGAAGCAAATGGAGCTCCGCTGTGAACAAGAACTTCAACAGGGAGAAATAGCTAGTAATCATGACATGATTACCAAAAGGCATGCAGTCAAATAGACACTCTTTTAACAAGAATTAAAGCAGGCCCAAACAAACCAACAGTTTTCTCTCAATGTCAATCAAATTGACAAAGACACATCCAACACACAATAAATCTACAAAAGCGTACCAGTTAAGCACCTGTTTGTCTTGAAGCTTTCAAATCCGTAGATATCCAGCACTCCAATTAAGCATTTTGAATTTGGATCTTGACCAATAGAGCTGTTTATCTTATTCACAAGCCTAGTATCAAAAGGTCATTTGTCATATAAGAACCAAAATGAAGCATTTGTGAAACAGTAATGCAGCTGCTTTTCAACTGGAATACCAATCAGTGCGTATAACTTCAAAATAAACTCACCAGTCAAACAACCGTGAGTACACAGTCTTAGCGAGTGCATCTCTACTACCTTTGGCAGCCTCGGGATCCAAAGTTTTTACTATGTTCTCATCACGGGTCACAATAATACGTTGGCACAGTGAATCTTTTAGTGCTTTCTCATCGCACCTACAAGACAAAAATTTGAGATTTTGTCAGATGCATAAGAGCTTGACAGTTTCTAAAAAGAAGCCACAGAGCACGTACATGAAGAGCTCAGCAGCTGTCCTTAAATGGAACATAGATTTCTCATTTTTAGGTTTCGACGAATCTACATCATCCCCTTCTGCGAACTCAACATTTCCCAAGTGGAGAATGGCAGCCACAATCCGGAAAATTGCTTCCTGAAGTAACGTACAGGTATGAGGTAAAGCTCAACAAGGGCAAATAAGCTTCAACTGATCAGAAAAGGAGTAACAGGAGAAGATTGCAGAACCAAACACGTACCTGCTCTTCAGAACTGATTCCGCATATATCCATGGCCTGTCTAGTTTCAAGATACTCCTTTGATTCATCGAGGCCATCAATCTTATAGCAGTTAGACTGATTAAGATAGTGGAACGTACTGGGATCTCCTAGTTTGTACCTCTCTCGTTCCTGACACGAAAAATAGCATAATTTAACAACACACCGCTTGCTAATATAACATGCAGTATTTTAAACAGTAGAGGGATATCATGTTCAGTGTCTTGATATACAGTGAGGGTAGAAAATTGGTAGCCACAGCCCACATGGGCATTACTATTGAATAACTTTCATGTATAGAGCATTGATTCACACAGGCGCTGCTATTCCCATTATGAGAGTAACAAACAATTAGAAGAGAAAATACTGTCACAGGAGAGGGACTAGAACTCTTGAATTTTAATAAAATAGTGCATGCCACAAAAAAATGGTAAGTGTGTATATGGTTATATAAATTTGTCTGATAAAAACAGACATAAATAGACAGGTAAGGGGCAGCACCTCAGGTGAGCCAGCACAAATCATGTAGAAACAGTGGTAATTTCTCTCTGCTTCAGATGTTTGACAGACACGAGATCTCTCGAGAAGATAAGTTCTGACAGCAGCACCTGATATTCTCCCATTCTGATCAAACTGGATCTCGACAAATTTACCAAAGCGACTGAGGTGATAACAGCCAAAACGAAATTGGTTGAGTGAGGCGATAGTTACCATAATACTAACTGCAACGACCATATACAGCATGTTTCTTACCTTGAATTATTATTTCTCACAGTCTTTGCATTTCCAAATGCTTCAAGAACAGGATTAGACTGCATGAGGCGTTCGATTTAATCAGGCAAACAATAACACCAGATGGTCAAAGAAGTCGAGACTAGGAGTCAAGAAATTAACTACCTGAAGAACTTGCTTCTCCACAGTTCGGCCTTCAGAGGCAGCCTTCCCACCCATGTACGCAAGATACCGCATGATCATTTTAGTACTTTCTGTTTTACCAGCGCCACTCTCTCCACTAACAAGGATCGACTGACTTACTCCTTCATTTAGCATCAATCTACAACAACAGTGAAGTAATCATGAGTTTTCCTCAAGTCAAATGGAGAGAGAGAGAGAGAGAGAGAGAGATAAACATATTTCTTTCCTATTTTTGGAAGTACCTACTTAAATTAGAAGAAGCTAGTGATCTCAACATGGACCTACCTATATGCAGCATCTGCGACAGCGAAAGGATGTGGGCTTAATTCACCGAAATCTGCCCCTTTATACTGTTCCATCATCTGAACATCGTACAGATGAGGAAGTCTTCGGAAAGGATTTACAGCAATCAGAATACTTCCCGTATACGTCTGGTTTCAAAACAAAGAAATAACCAATGTGTTTATGAGAAGAATGAATGAAATTCCTTTGAATAACATTAGTGCAAATTATATAAATAAGACTAAATAAATTTACATAAAGAGATCCTAACTTACATAAATTTCGTTCATGTCATATCTAGCTTTCAGATTCTGAAGAACCCCGGGTTCGTGCAGATAGGCAAGCTTCGTCATGTCATCTACTCCACACGGTGATTCCTCGGGATCCTTAGCGTGGACATGAGATGCTTTTGCTGTAACCTGAAAACAAAGGGGCCAAATTTGAAAACGGTACAAACGCCCTTTTTTAAGTAGTTTGGCTTTTATGGAGGGTCAACTTAACATTTTATCCCTATACAGTTTACAGCTATTATGTAGGGTCAACTTAACATTTTATCTCGATACAGTTTACAGCTATTACTAATAAACTTGTCACGGCCGAATCCTAGCAAAAACCGACAAAAATAACTTACCGTCTTCCCATTGGAGCACTTGATGGTGACCGTGTCCCCGAGGACCTTTACAACCTCCCCATCAATCCAGGCCTCATCGGGATCCTCGGCCCAAACCTGCGATCCGGCCGCGATGGAAGCTTGAGCCGCCTGCACGAATACAGCTTGACATTAAACACTAGCCACGTATTGCCTACACCGAAAATACATGTATTTCCTAAAATGTTGCCCCTCATGCATTCCGCGTTGATCGCCGAAGCGCTAACACCGAAACAAACGCGGGCAAGCGTAGACATGCGAGCTCAACCATTTTCTGGCGCGAACAGGACCGGTACGCCGGACCTGACATTCAGAAGGTTGGCAGCAAGCAAGTCAACGCCTGCGCCAGCAGAATCCGTCAGAACCGGTTCTCATCCTTGGCCTGAATCTCCAGGGGCATGGTGATTCAGTACAACGGTGGGTGAATCCCTCCCCTCCGAAATTTCAGGGGGGGCAACTGATGCTTGTGGTGGTTGGTCTAGGGTATGCAGAACACGCTTGGAGCAGCGATACGGAGCCGAAGCTAGCTAGGGGTAAGGGGTCGCTTACCATCGATCAGAAGTTGAGAGCAGCGGGATCTCCGCTCCACGCCAAGTCCAAGCTCAGCGCGGGCAGGGGGGCGAGGAGAAACCGAACCGCGACGGGGTGTTGACTCCGCGACGAACCCGGAGGAGGACGGCGCGACGAACCCGGCGAGATCCTAGGCTGGCGCGGCGCCCCCGAGCCCGCACGAGATCCAATCACCGCCGCGAGCAGGAGACGGGCCCCGAAACGCCAATGGAACGCCGAGATCGGAGCGCCGACGAAGCAGCCGCGCGCTCGCTCGAGTCCTCACGGCTTCCTCTGGTCCGGAATCACTCGCACGAAATGCGGCGCCGCCCACCTCCAACTCCACCTCCACACGCCGCCGCCGCCTACCTTCACGTGCTGGCTTTATTGGAGGCGTGCGTGTGCGCGCGTTGCGGCGGCGGTGGTGGCGGTGGCGGTGGCTTTGCTCCTCGGCGTGCGGCTGTCTGCCCCCGAAAATCCCTTGACGACTCGCTCTCTATGTTGCTGGAGTTTTGTTTTCGCTTTGGCGGAGGAAGGGAAGGGAATGGAGGCGGACAGGGGAGAGAGGAGAGAGGGGGCTATACTCGGTTTTGATTTCTTCGTCTCGGGTTTTCCGTTTACTTGCCGAGTCTGACCGCGGCTATTTCTTTTTCTCTTCCGGGTCCTTTGGGTTTTCCTTTTGCCCTGCTAGAATCGTGCGGCTAACGGGTTCGTGGATACTCCTCCTATCAGCTTCATTGAGTGGGAGCATGTAGGTTTCTTTGTCCATGAACCCTAAAAATGTTTTTCTCAAAAATAGTTTATTAATGCATTTACAAATATCATTATTTGTTTTTGAAACCTATTTTCTTGTGTGTTAACTGGGCGCCTAGTGACAACTTGTAAGATTTGGTCTAGTGAAAGACACCTAGAGTATAATTCACGGTGATGGCACTTAGAACTAGTGGGATCCTTCGACTCTGGTTTGTAAGCAACTGGTGACATAACTTTAAATTTTTAATTGAGTTCTAATGTTGTTGACAGGGACGACAAAGAGATGGAAAATTAGGTAAGAGCTAGGATCTCGATAGGGGAAAGAGCATGAAAAGTAAGAAAGAAAGAAAACCATGGAGAGAGTGTTGAAGGCAATATGTCATGGTTGAGGGAATTGCGGGAGGACGAAGGTACACATGGTATCCATGAGGGTGCCTTCGGGTAGTCTCCTACGGAACAAAACTCTATGAATGGAAATACTTGTACATTGAAATTAACTTCATCGGGCTAGACCTCTGTAGCCACCGATAGTTGTAATTATTATGGGTCAAATTATTTTTGCCATTGGTCCTACAATTCGTTTGTACTTCCACGCCACAGGTGGGACATGGCATGTAGTAAGTTACCATGGTTCCTTAAAAACCCGAGGGATCACAGATTTTTGGTTTGATCCGAGTTTAAACCTAATTAGCCTTAAGGCATTCGAAGCTACCTCGGGTCCAACTCGAAACCAAAGGAAAAGTATAACGAATCTCGAGCTCATGGAGAGCTCAACCATATACTCCAGCAGTAGCTCTTAAGAAAGATCCCTTAAAGTAAAGGGCTCTAAAGGGACAAACACAATTCTGCAACACATGAAAACAATGGTAAACTCACTATTTCACTACAAATTTCATATTAAACATCACATGAACTGCATTCGACGCTATAATTATAACCTGTGGTGACCTGCATACCACTGAATGTTGTAGTATGCCAGTCGTTGACATAACATGTGCGAAGTACCAATTCGCAAATATTACATCCCTCAGAATAGTACAACAGAAGCATAGCTGGTCATTATTTTGGTCACTTAAGATTACAAACCATATATATACATCATATTGGAGCTCATCCTGGATCCATAGAGGATAAATCTGAGGTTCTAGGTGAACCCTACTAAACTTACACAATATAGGTCTTAGAAGGCTTAACACCATTCTACTCGAGCAGCTAAATACTATAGAGTTCGGGCTGCTCGACTACTTCTACTACTCTTGTTGCTTAAGTGTGGTCTTCTTCTGAAACCTCCCCGGTTCCGTACACGGTCAGGTAATCAACCCCCTCTACTCCTCCAGAGAGGTCTGGTTCTTCATAGCAGATCTCATCTGCTCCTTCTTGTCCATCAGTGGCCTCCTCCAGGTGATTCAGACAATCTAAGCATGGGATTATAAGAGGTATGAGTACGAGCGCACTCAACAAGTTCATTATAGGAAAGAGGTGTTTAATGCACTAGCTACGATATTAGACCAGAAAGTCAAATGCCAATGCAGGTTCTTATAATCATTTCTTCAAAAGAATGCTTTTATTCAGAAGAGCTATGTCCGTCACCTTCACGGGTGTCTAGAACTTCGTGAGTTCCTTTCAGCGTTCGTAGTTCAAAACCCAACAAGGAGTGACGGGTCACGATTCATTACACTCAGAGGTGTGTTGCTTTACCCATAAGAGATCTTAACCTTGGTGGCAACTGGACGGCTTTCCCCTCACACTTAGTGGTGAGGCCCCATAGGTCCTAGTCAATCATTATGTTTCTCCGCGACCCCTCACACCCACCCTTTGTTGCAGTTCCGACCTTGGGTCCTCGCCGGTTAGCGTATCCATTGGATACCATCCGACCTCGACTACTATCAGGTTCTACGATCATGATACCTTCGTCGGTCGTTGCAACCCATCATAGACCACATTACCGTGGGGAATTAGAATGGGATCCCCACCCTCAAGTTGCTCTCGCAAGACACAACTGCTACGGTATGCGCATCCGTTGATGTACGAGAGGAAGAAACACAACTTACTACTCCGTCCCACTCTAGATCTTATGGTTAACACGGGTATTACGGCACAAGAATCACTGGATGATATTTGTTGTTAATCCTAGATGGATACAAACCCATTGCAATGGAACCTCCACCATACTCATAACATGGTTCCATTGCCCACCACATAGTCATATTCATAATTATGAAAGTAGCATTTTTGCTTTTCATGCAAGAGTGATAAGTATAGTACTTTGCAATTAATTTGGTAAAAATACTCAAAGTGACATGAGCAAGCGATGAACTTGCCTGGTGACTGCAAGGTAGTGCAGTTGGATTGTTTGGACTGGCCTTGGTCCTATGTTTCTGAAAGATAGCATCATTGTCCGATAAGGGCAATGTTCAAAGATTCAAATATGCATGCTTTTGAATTTTAGGGTTTGTTTCCCCCCTTCCTGATGCTTAACTATTTAATGTCAGAGGTGGCGAATAAGAATAATTAATTATACTCCTTAAGAGTGAAAATAGTTTCTTGAAATATTTCCAAGATTTATTTTAGTCCAAAATAATTTATGGACTTAATTAATTGTTAAAAATATGAAGTTTATTTTAGTGTCTTTTATTAATGCATTATTCTTTCGACTTAATAAAGATTAATATTCATTTGGTCATTCTATTCAATATTTATTTATGATAGAGAATTAAATTTTAAGTGGTTTTCATGTTTTCTCTATTATTTTAGGTTTATTTACAATTTATGGATTTATGTCAAAGTTCTGTTTAAATTAAATTGTGAAAAGACCATTTTGCCCATGGGCCCACCTGTCAGGTGCACCCAGTGGATTAGGTCGGACCGGCTCGGCATGGTCCGGCCCAATCGGTCGCACTCGTCTCCTTCCTCGCTCTCACGCCAAACCCTAACTCTCCTCGTTCTCGCGACGCCGAAGTCGCCCTCGCCGTCGCCGATTTATCCCGGCCGTCTCTGGTGGTCTCCGGCGACGAGATTGGTCGCATTCGCTTCGCCTCTCGACGGCGCACCCATTGGTCCGCGTCGATATGGTTTTGGCGGCCTCCTCCGCTCGCCCCCAACCTTACTGCACCTAGGGTTTGTGCGGTGCGGGCGGCGAGTTGCTGCACGCCGGTGTTCCTGGACGTCGTGGTGCTGCCATGCATCCCTCTGGTGCGATGTTGGAGTTCCCGTGCCCGGCGAACGCCTGGCTTGGTCGCGCCATGGCGTTGCCGTGGCCAGGGTGTGCCACCGTGCCGCCACGGTGGCGCGGTGGTGCTCCTGCTCCAGGTCAGTCCTCCTGCTCTACCCTCTCCCTACTCCTTCTCTTCTCCTAGCTCTAGCTACTGGCTCTGCTTCCCTCTCTAAGGTGCTGGCCTGACAATGTTGTTGTGCTTGTGCTGTGCCATGGCTACTGTTGCTGTTCATGCTAGGATGGTACTGCTATACTTGCTCTAGTGCTTGGCCTACTACTGTTCATGCTATGCTTATGATGCTACTGTAATACTCATGTCCTTGCTATTCTAGTGTTACTACTGAGATGCTCATGCTCATGAGCATGCTGTGATTCTCATGGCCATGCCATGCTTGCTCCAGCTGCTGCTGTATTACTGTATCTTCATGTGTATCTAGGTTTTACCTCTCTGGCTTGATTGCCTGGAGCAATCCTTGCTTGTGCAAGTGCCAGGGATGTGTGCTAGTTGCTGTTGTGCCCTCCTTGTGTGGTTTGATTCAGTGGTACATCATTTCCTTGATGTCTTCTAGATACAATAATTAAGTTATATATTTAATCTCTGCTTATTCAGTTATGGCTTGGTTACATTAATTCAGTAACTAGCATGAGTTATTGATGTTATGCTTGGCTTTAGCATGCTCCAGCGAGCTTTGATGATCATATGATCATCACTTGCTTGATGGTTGCTTACTGTACTTCTGTCTGTGCTTTGCTGGTGATGATTCTTGTGCTTGTGTAGCACCTCACCATGTGCTGGTGGTTGCTAGTGCTTGATAAAGCACAAGCTTATGCTTGCAGTGATCTACTGGACCATTTGCAAGTGTTTCTGTTTCTGGTTGCTTGCTTACTTCATTTATCTGAATAGCTTTTCATGTATTTGTTGGATAAATGAGATGAATTGCTTGTAGTGATGAATCTTATGAGTTAATTAAATGATTGATCTAGAGGGATGCCAACTGTTGTTGGGTACCCTAGCTCCTCTTTGAACCCATCTGGGTGATGATATGTGAGTATAGCTTGTTGGTTTTGTGGTTGAGGTGACCTTAGCAGTAATCATCTGTTGTTTTGGTAGCTCCCATCTCTATTGGCTTGTTGTGGATGGATAGATGCTTGCTGGGTGATCAAATTTGATTGCCAGCAGCTTTTGATGTTGAAATCAAATAGACAGTAGATTTCCTATCTATTTGATGGTTTAATTAACCATCTGTTGCTAGGTGAGTTTGGTTAGGCTAGTTGTAGATCAAATCCCTGCTGGATTCATTTGGTTGGTTAAGTGGTGATTCACTTGGCTTGACCAAATATACCCTAGGATTGATTTCTACTGGCTTATCCCATATTTTGCCAGCAACACATGGTTTAGCACCAGATGATGATGCAAACAGGGTAACCTTACCTATGAAGAAAGAAACTCCATCTATCTTGTATTAATAATTAACGGAGCATAGCAATAAGTACTTTGATATGAAGTTCGAATATCAAATATGCTACCTTGAACAAATAAGATCATCACTTTTGTCACGAGATGAACATATCACATGCATTCACTTAATACCTAGTGAGGTAGCAAAAGAAAGGCAAATGCATAATAGAGCTTGAACATATTGGCACTATCCAATCACTAAAACCATGCTACTCCATCTAATACACACATCACCCCACACACGCTCTTTAATACAAGTTCAATCACAACAAATACTTGAGAACGGGATACATAATATGCATCTATCAATACATCTCACCATATAATAAGATCAGATCTTATAAAACAATATCATAGAATAAGGATCCACCACATAGGTATTACAAATATGACCATAATCATGATAGGCAGTGATGTCTACGGGTGCTTCTATTCTTGTAGACAGTGTTGGGCTGATACGTCCAATTTGCATCACTATTTTGTATCATAATTTCTGTTATTCATTGATATATTTCATATTGGGACACAATACTATGTTATTTCATCTATTTTGCATGTTTCATCATCATTGGAGGATCAAGCACGGAGCGGATTTCGCTGAAAAAGCACCGTCAGAACCAATATTTCGGAAGATCAACTGTGGAAGGGAATTTCAATGAAATTCCTATTTTTCCAAATGACTGAGGTAGCCGAAGGAAGAAGAGAGGGCATCGGCTTGATAGGCGGCGTGGCCCGGGCTCCGCCGCGCCACCCTATGCTCGGGGGGCCACGACCCTTTCGCTCCCTTTCTTCGCGTACTCTTCGTCCAAAACCTAAGCTGCGTAGACCCTACGGGGGTTACAGTGCTTCTGTGGTGGAGAGCACAGAGAAAGAGCTCTCCATGGCAGAGTGAGCCGGGGAAATTCCTCCCGGAGGGGGAAATCGACGCCAGCCATCGTCATCGAGTGGACATCATCTCCATCATCATCATCATCTCCACCATCTCACCGCCATCACCACCGCAGCACCTCGTCACCGCAGAACGATTTGGGTTTGATCTTGATTGTTTGATAGGGAAACTCTCAGTGTTATTCTATACTTGTTGTAGATGCTATTGAGTGAAACCATTGAACCAAGGTTTATGTTCGATTGTTATTCATCATCATATCACCTCTGATTGTATTCCATATGATGTCTCGTGAGTAGTTCGTTTAGTTCTTGAGGACATGGGTGAAGTCTAAATGCTAGTAGTGAATTATGGTTGAGTAATATTCAATGTTATGATATTTAAGTTGTGGTGTCATTCTTCTAGTGGTGTCGTGTGAACCTCCACTACACACTTCACCATTTATGGGCCTAGGGAGTGCATCTTGTATCGGTTACTAATTGCGGGGTTGTGACAGAAACCTAAGCCCCCGTTAGTATATCGACGCAAGAGGGATCGCAGGATCTCGAAGTTTAAGGCCGTGGTTAGATTTATCTTAATTACTTTCTCTGTAGTTGTGATGCTTGCAAGGTATAATCACAAGTATGTATTAGTCCTAGGAAGGGCGGTGCATTAGCATAGGTTCACCCACACAACACTTATCAAAACAATGAAGATTAATAGCCGTATGTAGCGAAAGCACTAGACTAAAATCCCCGTGTCCCTCGGGAACGCTTGGTCATTATAAGTAAACAAACCGGCTTGTCCTTTGTGCTAAAAAGGATTGGGCCACCAATGCAATTATTTCTCTCGCATTTTATTTACTTGTACTTTATTTATCCTGCATATCAAACCCTCGAATACTCTAATAGTTCTGTGAGCACATTTGCGTTGAATCCTTCATCGAAATCGCTTGTCAACACCTTCGTCCGTTGGGTTCAAGCTCTTATTTATCGAGAGTACTACGATACACCCCCTATACTTGTGGGTCATCAAGACTATTTCTTGGCGCCGCCGCTGTCGGGGAGTGAAGCGCTATTGGTAAGTGAATTGGTAAGGAAAACCTTTACTGTTTGTGCTGATTTTATTTCTGCCTGCTGCTATAAATCATTATGGAGAGATCCTCTTCAATTTCTATTTGGGAAATCTACTACTACTGCAACGGTAGTGGATGAAGCGCTAGGTGAGGAAGTAGTACCATATAAAATACCTACGAAAATTATTGAACGTGTTATGGATAACCGCTATGAAGGGGATGGAACTGTCCATCCCGGTGATCATTTACTATTTTTGCATGAATTATGCGGGTTATTCAAATGTGCAGTGTATTTCCATGAATGAAGTTAGAAGAAACTATTCACTATATCGCTGTCTGGTAAAGCGGCGCACTGGTATAAATTGCTGAAGAATGGTGATTCCATTGATTGGGAGGACATTGTGCCTTTATTCTATTCCAAATTTTATCCTCCAAGTGAAATTCACAAAGATCGGAACCGCATATATAATTTCTTGGCCTCATGATGGAGAAAGTATTGCCCAAGCTTGGGGAGATTGAAGTCTTTAATGCTCAAATGCCCCCATTCATGAGCTTCCGTAATGTTATTATTGATAATTTCTTTGCAGATTTTCTTTTCAAGACAAGACCTTGCTGATACTTCTTGTTCTGGATCATTACACGCAAGAATGAAGAGTTTTAAAGGACCTTCTTGATCGGATCCAAGAAAATACCAAAGGATGGGAGAACGAAGGTAGATAGAGAATCGTGTATAATTTATGATTATAAATGTATTGAAGCTTTTATGGATACTCATAAATTTTTTTAATATGAGTGCTACATATGGTCTTGATTCCAAGTTGTTGCAAATCTTATAAAGCTTTGCCTCTCATTATGAACTGCCTAAGAAGAATTTTGATAAATATCTCATGAACCGCATAAAGATAAAATTGATCTATCCGTAAACAAATGTGTAGTGATTGAAACCGTTGATAATGTATCTCTGAAGCTTATATTGAAAACTCCTTTCCCTGCCAAATGAAGGAGTACTCTGTCATATCTAGTGCAGTTAATAAAAGTGTAAAGAAACCTAAAGAACCTCAAGAACAAATTAAAATTGAACTTGTTGCTGCAATAGTTAAAGATCTTGTGACTGAAAATTTGGAGGATGGTCATATTATTTTCCATGAAGATGCTTCTAATATTGTTTCACATCCTAATAAACCCAAACAAGTTAGTGTTCCTATGCTATCTGTTAGAATTGGTGATCATTGCTATTATGGTTTATGTGATATTGGTGCAAGTGTTAGTGCTATACCCTATGAACTTTACACGGAGATTATGCACGAAATTGGTTCTTGTGAACTTGAAGATATTGATGTGGTTATACATCTGGCTAATAGAGAAACTATTTCTCCGATTGGTATTGTTCGAGATGTGGAAGTATGTGGTAAGATTAAATATCCTGCTGACTTTTTGGTACTTGGTTCTGCCGCTAGTGATTATTGTCCTATCATTTTTGGTAGACCTTTTCTAAATACTTGTGGAGCTATTATAGATTGTAAGAAAGAGAAAATTTTGACTTGATTTGGTGAACCTTATGAATTTAACTTTTCTAAATTTACCAAAACTCCTTATAAAGTTGACTTGCCTAGTAATGATTTTAAAATGAAGCAGTGTGCATCTATTGTTCTTGTTCCTAATAATCCTTTGCAGCAACATTTGGAGAATAGTGAAAGTGAAGCTTCTAGGAAAGAAAGAGATGAGCTTGAGGAAATTTTTCGTCGTCAACCTATTCTCGTTGATGATTTACCGGCAAAGATCCTGGGTACAACACCACCAATCAAGGAAGATCCTGCTTTGATCTAAAGCCTTTACCCGATAATCTTAACATGCTCATATTGATGATAAGAAAATATATCTATATTATTAGTTCTAAGCTTTAGATTGAGGAAGAAAGGTTATTGAAATATTGAAGAAACAATTTAGGCTAGCTATACACTTGATGATTTGAAAGTGATTTCTCCTTCATTTGCCAACATGCTATTAATATGGAAGAAGATGGAAAGCCTGTTGTTGAAAACGCCGTCTAATTCCCAAGATGAAGGAAGTGGTAAGGAATGAGAGAACTTCCTGAAGCTGGTATTATATATCCTATTGGTGAGAGTGGCTAAGTATTGCTCATTGTGTCCCTAAGAAAGAAGGAATTATGTAGTTCTTAATGATAATGATGAGCTTATTCCTCAAAGAATAGTTGTAGGTTATAGAATGTGCATTGATTTTTTAAAAGTTAATAAAGAAAGATCATTACCCTTTACCCTTTTATTGATCAAATGCTATAGAGAGGTTGTCTAAAAATACTCATTTTTGCTTTCTCTTGATGGTTATTCTGGTTTTCAAATTGTCATAGCTTAAAGACTAAGAGAAACCACTTTACTTGTCTCATGGAATTTATGCTTATGGTGCGTATGCCTTTTGGCTTATGTAATGCTCCTGCTTTTCAAAGATACATGTCTGCTATTTTTCATGGTTTTATAAAGTATTGTAG
The DNA here is from genome assembly GCA_030979885.1 of Lolium multiflorum. Taxonomy (NCBI): domain Eukaryota; kingdom Viridiplantae; phylum Streptophyta; class Magnoliopsida; order Poales; family Poaceae; genus Lolium; species Lolium multiflorum. Next base: position 248,251,091 of record CM061752.1, read on the forward strand.
AGGTGTTCATGATGATTTTTCTGGCTCATGGAATTTTTTGATAATTGGGTTCTAAACCTCTATAAAGTTTTATAGATGTGAAGAAACTGAATTTGTTCTTAATTGGGAGAAATGCCACTTTATGGTTAATGAAGGAATTGCATTGGGACATAAAATTTCCGAGAGAGGTATTTGAAGTTGATAGGGCCAAAGTTGAAGCAATTGAGAAGATGCCCTATCCGAGGGATGTTAAAGGTATTCGTAGTGTTCTTGGTCATGGTCTGGTTTTATAGGAGATTTATTAAAGATTTCTCTGAAATTTAAAGCCTCTTACTAATCTTTCTCTAAAAAGATGTACCTTTGTTTTTGATGATGATTGTAAGTGAAGCTTTTGAACTCTAAAGAAAGCCTTAATGACTCTCCTGTAGTTGAACCTCCCGATTGGAATTTGCCTTTTGAAATTATGTGTGATGCTAGTGATTTTATCAGAGATACCGTTTGACAAATGTAGG